>MUZK01004408.1:0-53048 GCA_003013055.1 Juglanconis sp. DMW523 | reverse complement strand
TCGGATACAGCAAGTACAACACAATTAATGCTTAAATTACAAATTGAGACACTAATAGTAATTCATCTGTGAAACTATGCCCATCATGGCTAGCATTTTTGCTAATTGCAAAGTTATTTAAACGCTCCGTTGGTGCACCAGCATCTGTAGATAATGGATCTGGCACAATGGCTTGCTGGGTTTGCTGGTGGTTTGGCCAGGCCAGGAGAAAAGGCTATAGTATCTATGTTTGCAGAAGCACTCAAATAGACAGGCCTTGTCTGAGTCTGGAATCCTCATTGACACTAGACTATGAGATTTTGCCCGTCCATGTACTTATAGAACCAAGGCGGATCTTCAGGTCATACAATGAAACAATGTGTACCTAAAGTTGTCTGTTGGCTCGGCAGATATTTGAACAAAGTGCAACCCCGTGATAGGCGCAGGCTTTTGCTACAGTGGTCATTAAAGCAGCCCAAGATTTTAAAGGATGGGAAGCCTGCTGCCGTCTCCTCCCCTATCTGGATCCATACAAGCTTCTTGATGACAACCAGGCCCGTTCGATTCCCATTTTACGGTCTAAACTCTCAGTAACTCCTCCACAGTTTTACTGTGCTGTTCAAATGTTGCTCAAAGGAAGCGGCTTCCAGGCGCACGACATGGGCATAGGTAAGACCCATACTGTGCTGGCAGCAGCCCGTAGCTCTCAGAGTTATCCTCAACTCTAAAAAGATTTGTGAACAGGCATGGAGCAGTCGGTCGAGCGGTAAACATCACCCGAGAGATTTGAAGGCCGACCAGAGGCTAGTGTGTCCAAGCCAAAATGAACGACCTGGTGACGTGTAATGCTATTGCGTGCCAAACGGCATCACACGGCAGATAGGAGAGACCCTCAAGCGGGGTGTCTCTCTCATTCAGTTTCCAGCCAATGCAAGGACTGAGTGGGTCACGGCTGTCCACCAGGCGAATTTCAACACAAGGAATTACAACTTTGTTGTCGTCTCCAAATCTTCAGACGTGCCGTCGGATCTCAAACGTAATCTAGAGATTTTCCAAAGGAGTTGCAAACTGAAGCCAAAGATGAAGCCAGGTATCCAGACCGCGCCCGAATGGGCNNTCTGGACACCTCATGGTCTTGCATCCCATACCTATATCATGGCTCGGTAAGTAATGCTGTGAACTCACTCCTGTAACCTGAACAGCATAGTCTTCCAGAGAAGCGACCCACAAATGTTTGTCTGGCATTGTTGTCTAGCGTAAATCCTGAATGGGGGGATCTATATATTTCAGCGTCTTCATCACTTCATTTCCTTTGGTTATTCCTATCGTCTTCCCCCCCCCCCCCTTTTTTATTTTTCACGGTTGGGAGATTATGCTAACCAATGTATTTCTAGTGCCCACAAGGCCGTTTTTGATGCTGATCATTGGTTCATAGCTGGCACACCATGCTCTGTGACACCATTTGAGTCCATCTTAAGCCTCGAAAGCCCCCTGGGCCTCATCGATGCTAGGCTGCCTGCGCGGGTCCAAACCATAGAAAACCTATACCAGAGGGCAATGGGCTCAAAAGATCCTACCCTTATTCAGGACTTCACCCGCGAGTTTCAACTCGTCTTCAGTACCAACATCGTTATTCAATATCTACACTCCACAAAGTTCTTCCAGCAGCGAATTTCAAATGTCCAGATAGTCCAACCCCAGGTGATCTCAGGAACGACGCCTTCGGCTTTCAAGAGACAAAACCAACAGCTTGCCGCAAGGGCCCAAGTCCGAGTCGCTCCGAACGTTGCGCACGCACAGGATCTCGAATATAACAATGGAGCACTAGCGGCACGAGACGAGCTCTATTTCGCGTCGCTCTTCCCAGCCGCAGCCGCCTTGATCAATGATAAAAAGCTTAATGTTGAGGATCGATTCACCCGCCGAGAACTAACAAAACTTGAAGACAAGCGTCTCGTGGCCACTGTTCCGATGGTGCAGCAGTACTGGAACAAGGTGACCAGCAACAGTCCCAAGTTGGAGGCGATCCTCAAGGAGATCAATAGCATGAATGAGGCTGACCACCCACCGGCCGACGCAGCTCCGGTACGGGCCCCGCGGACCCTGAAGACGACGAAGCAGAGTTCCACGAGAGAGGGCAGGAGGTTTAAGAAAATGGTGATCGTGATGCCCACGGTCGCAACAGCAGTTTTCCTGTTCATGTACTTGAATCAGGAACAGTTCCGAGCCCAGTACTGCTTCACCCCCGTTCTGATACACAAGGATCTTCCCAACTGTCAGAGAAGCGCCATCATAAATGCTTTTAGCCTCGAAACTAGTGGCCCGAGAGTCTTGATCGGCCCTTTCGACGTGGTCGGTACTGCAACCAACCTCCAACGCGCCAATTACGAGATCCTCACCTCCCCCTGGCCTAAGGCCCGCGAGGTGGCACAGGCGTTTGGCAGAACAAACCGTACAGGCCAGTCTTTGCCCGTGTACCACAAAATTCTGGTGCTCGAGGACAGTCCTGTCGACAGAATAAATTTGTGCATGCTCGCCCAGCGCGATATCAAGTCTGACCCTTTTGGACTGAGTAAAAAGTTAGAAGTTACAGTGTAATAGATCAAAACTGGCAACTGGCAACTGACACCCCAGGACATGTGAATCGTTCCAATAGGTTTAATGATTTTTCGTCAAATTAAATGCCTTTGGATATATACTATGAAGTGTACATTGCGTATTAATAGAAGTCGCCTCACAAGCTATGTGATGAAGGCTGTAGATCGAATATGTGCAACGCAGAATCTATATACAGCAGCCTGTGTGAATGGCCACAGAAGCCGCAAAGAGTAATTTAGTATACAGGCAACAAGAAAGCATCCAGGTCATAGTCAAAGCTATCAATGCTCGACTGGTCGAAGACACACTGCATGGTCCCGTTGTTTGCCCAGAGCGGCCGAAGAGGGTACGCGCAGATCTGCTGGTTCTGACCAATGTTTTCACCCTGCAGAACTGTCGCATTGAGCGTCTCTGGGGCGTTTCCATTCTCGACCCAGTCGATAAGCAAAGCCAAGTTCGTTTGCGGCCACGGGCCGTTGGGCTCGTAGGAGTTGGGGGCGCAGTGGCTGCCACCCGGGACCAGGAACAGCTTGTAGAACTCGCTGATGGCCTCCACGCTCTCGTTGTAGGTCGCGCCTGGACTCAGAACGGACCGGACGGAGTTCCAGTAGCGGACGGAGGAGTCTGTCGGAATGCTGAAGTCGGATTCACCATGGAAGTGAATAATCTTTGCCCCGGCGTTCTTGACGGAAGATATGTCCGGCCAGTTGGTCATGAGGCTGTCTTGGTACCTACTCCAGCCTTTGGAAATCCAGTCGCGGAGCGTGGAGTACGTGACGTTGTCGAGATTGGCAACGTTCTGGCCCTCCTTCAGGTCAAGGAGGACCTGCACGAAGGACCCACCAAGAGAGGTGACTGCAAGTTCCCATTCACCAGTAGCCTCGTTGTAGGTAGTTTGAGCGTCGGTAAATGTCGATGAGGGAGTGTAGGAAAAGTAGACACGTTTGCCGTCATCGTCATGGAGACCATCCAAAATCTTCTCGGCAACAGCGATGCCCTGGGCAGTCACAGTACCATTCTGAGCTGGCGTCGTGCCAGCATATCCCCTAGCAGCAGCGCAGGAGTAGGGGAGGCCAATGGTGGAGTTGATGTTGTACGATTCACGGCACAGGTCGGTGCGAGCGACGACGCCATCAACCTTGCCATCCAAAGCGTCGCATGCTGCGATAGTCGCGTTCATGATCCTTTCCAGCTCGCAGGGGGGCGGATAGTAGTTCAGGGTCTGCTCCACTACGTTGGAGTACAGGTGCTGCACCTGTTGGAAAGCGAAGCGGAAGGCTGGTGCCCCGATGGCCGCACCGTCGTAGGCGTCAGCAAAACGTTGAGCCTGGCTCCATCCTTCACGTCCACCCTCAGAGCATCCCTGGCAGCCTCGATTAGCAACGATGGGACAGGTGGCATGGGGGATGTACTTACCTGATAATACGTATACAGCCTAGTGTCGTTCATTTGGAAGAAGTTCTTAGTGAACTCCCTTCCGAGCAAGCTGAGCTCTCGAGTGGCCTGGTACCCGAACATGTAGATATTCTGCCAGTCGAGCGTGCCATTTTGGACTAGGAAGGTTGATATGGCGTTCTCCTGGTATGCGCCAAAGCCCCCGTCTGTCTGGCCCGCCACAGCTCCATACATCACACCACCAGGAAGAGACCCTAACGCGGAGTTGATGGCATAGCCGCCGCCACCTGTCGATAGCCAACGATTCTGGAAGTTGTCTGGCGCGGGCAACCAAAGAGTGAGGAGAACCGCGTCGTCTCGGCCATCATGACTGTAAGTGAATGTCACATTGCACTTTATTCAAAATGTTAGCAATTATTAGAACAGGGGATTTTCATGCATGTTGCATGCTGGGCAAAATGCAATGTGCGTTTCGCCACCTGCATCAAAGAGGAGGTCCGAAGAGGAGGTCTGAAGAGGAGGTCTGAAGAGGACACAACTTCCGAAAGACTCCAAAGACAGGATGGGAAAAAGAATGCCCAGAGAAGGTGACAACTAGCCGAGAAAGCAGCTTACTTACGTAGTCAAAGGTGGCGGCCGGAAAGAAACTCGAATCTGTAGCTCCGACGGAATAGTTGTAGACTGGATTGGCGGTCACAGAGCTTGCATCGACGCTGAGAGCAAAATCATCGTAGAAGCCATTAGCAGGAAGATGGGCTGCCACATAGGAGGAGGTGCAGACATCGCCAAGGCTTGCACCACGCACTGTCACCGCCATTGCGGCGAGCAGAGCTGCGGTGGGTATCTTTGGGCTCATGTTGTGATGTGGGACGGTCTGCAAGTGAAGCAGAGCACGACAAGATGGGCTGAACAAACGGGCCCTACTAAAAGGAGGTTGGAAAGAATACCATAGATTGCGATGTTTCGATGTTCAGAAGAGTGAAGACTTACAGAGTATTTTATACCTCAGTGGCACCCAACAAGGACCATCCCTAACGACCATCCCTCCCCGGCTGGAGGATGCGGGTCGCAGCTCGGCCCGGCAGCTCGGCCGAACTCAGATAGAGAGCAAAGAGAAATCGACGTAGTACAACGGAGTACGCTCCCCTTTTCATAATGCGTTCCCCGGGAGCCACCAGTTCGTGACGTAAGTGATCCGGACCTAAGAGCCCATCTCGGAACTCGATGAAGTCCAGGCCAGCTCATCGGGGTCCAGAAATGTTTCCTGGCGTTGAATCCATGCCAGGTACCTAGTCATCTACAATACTGCCACCTTGTCGCCTTGCCGCTCTCACGCGTCCACACACCCCCACACACCCACCCCATGGGGAATCGGAAACCCGGGGTGGTCGCCGAAGGCATGGGGCTTCCCATCTGCCAAACTCAGGGGCCGTGCTGGACGGTACCGAATCTTCTCTACCTAACTCCGCGCGAGATGCAGGTTCAGCGCCTCAGTAAGTGACCCCTTCACTAGAGAACCTCACTCGAGAACCTCACTCGCAACCGCTCACTGAATCATGCAAATGGCCCACAGTCGAGTCGAGCCAAGACTCCAAGACTCGTCGTGCCAAGACTCGTCGTATGCTTATGTGTCTGTGGGCGGAGCCCAATCACATGAGCTTAGACAGCATTAGCATTTGGGCAGCAGGCTATGCAAGCTACGGTAGCCAGGGACCCCTGAGGGATCTGCTTTTCAAATTTCACGTACTGATACGGTCCCCATTTTACGCATAGTGGGTGGTCAAAAATGACGAATCACTCACTGTTCAGCCGTTGTATTGCTCTGTACCCACGACCTGACAGATGCATCGAGCCGCTCTCATTTCGGCGTTTCCACTTTGATTGACAACCATGTTGGGCGTTCAGGCTGCGGAGAACTTGCTCATATCCCAGCGGTTTGGGTAAGGAATAAAGCGGCTTCTCGCAGTGAGACAGACCCGAGTAATTCTCAACGACAAATGGAGCGCAGACCGGGAGGGCGAAAGAAAGATAGTAAATATCTTTTTAGTGCGCTGGTAGCCCCTGACTTTACCTATGTATATGCGTATCCTCAGATTCTAGACAGACGTGCCATGCAGTTACTTCAGACCAAATATCGAAGCCTTCGATACTAGGCGTACACGTAGACCCACCCACCTCCTTCGCATCTATAGATCTCACATATTGCTGTCTATAAATTGAGAACCTTCTTGCTTTGCCATTAAGCCATCGCTCTGTCTATCAAATGGAAGAAAGACCATAAAAAATCGGTAGACATAACGTTGAGAATTAAGATGGGCTTCCAAGTTAGTGGCGCGCAGTATTGCCTACTCCACCTGTCCACCTACCTAGCATATAGGTACCTAGTGGCATAGTAGATGCTTCTGGTAGCACTGCAACCTTCTCCGCATTCTTCGATTGTTCTAGTCTGCTTTTCGATTAACTTGGATTACCTAAGCTTCCACAGAACGTTTCATATCAGGGTCAAGCCGATCCAACGTCTGTCGTGATCACGCCTCCACCAACCCCCCCCCCCGAGCATCTAAGCCAACATGTCTACCCCGACCTCTCAAGCATGGCAGGCCAGGGCTGACGAGAAACGTAGACAGAGCCGGAGCTTGATTCCAGAGGCCTGGAGGCTACCGTCGACGGTGACGCAAGGTCTCACCCGTCCGCTGGAGAGGTCGAAGACTAATCTGATCGAACTCGACATCCCTCGCCGCTCGGGTATTCTCACGTCAAAAGAGCTCCGTATAACGGAAGAATATGATGTTCGTCACCTGCTCAAGGCGCTGGCATCAGGAGAGCTCACGGCTCTTGAGGTGACCATCGCGTTCTGCAAGAGGGCGGCGATTGCTCACCAGCTGGTCTGTCCCCCCGTCCTACAAGGCCGAAGTTTGCCGTCACTCGATTCGCGTACTGATGCAACTTATACAGATGTCATGTGTTACCGAGATCTTCTTCCAGCAAGCTCAGGACAGAGCACGGCAACTGGACTCGCTGCGGGAGAAGGGACAGCTGCTCGGCCCCCTCCATGGGCTACCTATCAGTCTCAAGGACTCATTTCAGGTGCAGGGCACTGACGCAACCCTGGGCTTCATAGCATACCTCGACAATGGGCCGTCTCAGGAGAACTCGTGTCTAGTGGACGTCCTGCTCAAGCAGGGAGCTGTCCTCTACTGCAAGACGAATATCCCACAGACCCTTATGACCGCGGACTCGCACAATCACGTTTTCGGAAGGACCTTGAATCCGTGGAACACCAGTCTCACAGCAGGAGGCTCCAGCGGCGGGGAGGGGGCCTTGGTTGCCTTTCGAGGCTCGCCGATAGGTGTCGGGACAGACGTGGCGGGCTCGATCCGGATCCCCTCGCTCTGCTGCGGGGTCTACGGGTTCAAGCCCACCGCCTGTCGGATACCATACGGCAAACAGGCACCCCTCGGCAACCCGGGGCTTCGTACCGTGCTGGCCTCCGCGGGTCCCTTGACGAATGACTTTGACGCCATGGCCATCTTCATGAAAGCCGTCCTCGACGCGAGACCGGCCCAGTTCGACTCTACCGCGATCGATGCACCCTGGAGACCTGTCGGACATCTGAAACCGACGTTTCGATTCGGTGTTCTTGCAGAGGATCCTCTGTTTCCTCTGCACCCGCCGGTCAAGAAGGCCCTGACGGAGGCTGCGGACTTGCTCCACAAAGCAGGCCACGAAATCGTTCCCCTAAGGGCAACCGAGGGTCTCGTAGGTCACAGCTACGATGTTATCGGTCAGATCTTCAGCCTCGACAGGACGTCTGCGGCCACGGTGCTCAGGGGTGGCGAGCCGTTTATCCCATCCATCGTGGAAGGGAGGAACGCGATGCGACAAGTCAAGTACGACCGGACTTTGATGCCAGACACGAGATCATTTGCCGACGGACTGGAGCGTCTCGCGCTGCTCAACGTGAAGAGGTCTGAGATCCAAGAAACCTGGCGAAAGCTTTGGCAGCAGCATCAACTCGACGCCGTCATCGGGCCTGGAGCACAGAACACGGCTGTCGAGCATGACCAGTATGGACTGGCTCCGTATACTGGCTTATTGAACTTCCTGGATGTATGTCATATCCTGGATATCTGCCGTGCATGCAATCCCCTGACGCGTGCTAACCCGTTGGCTATTCAAACAGTATCCGGCGGCTTCGATCCCCTTCGGCAGAGCTACCAAGTCCCATCTCTCAGGAAGCTTCGAAATACCCCCTGGCTCGTTCGCACCTCCCTGTGAGTTCATCTCTTATTTTTTTTTAATTTTTTTTTTGCTTGCTGCTCTTTTCTCGGAGCCACCCTACGTGCCTCTCCGTGCCTGTGACCGGAAGAGCTTATAGCCCATCAGACCATCCGGAGAACCTTGAGGGAGCACCGCTCTCTGTCCAAGTATTCACGACCCAAATGCGAGATGAAGAGTGCATGGCGATCGCCAAGGTGGTTGACACATGCTTGAAAACTCGAGGGCTGGAGGGTACCCGAGGAGTGTCGAAAATATGATGCCCTTTTTTTTTCTTCCACGCCTGATGCTTGGTCAAAAAGGGAACCTCATGTTTGTGCGGGCCTCGTTTCGTCCGAACTCTGATGACTGCTTTTGAGCTTTTGGTCGATGATGAGCTCAAAAGCAGCACTCTCGACAGCCGGACTCGTGGGTGTTCCAAGGAAGCTCAGAAACCCATCGATAGGGTTCATTCTGATGTGACCGTTTTTATCGTACTTCGGATCAAGCGGCATGTCCAGGATTGTGTACCCGAGTGTCAGACCGGCCCCTGAAATGAGGAATGAGGGGAGGATATGTATTTGTCTCACGGCAAGATTTCCATTGGCCATGAGATGGATTACATAGATTTATACGTGAACATACTTGTACCTATGGCCATCATCTCGATATCTGGCGCGAGGGGAGCACAGCAACATTGGTCATAGAAGGAGCAGTCAGTCTCACTTGGTCAGGTTTGTCGAAAACAGATGAAACCCTAGTCCAGCTCCGTGGACATGCAAAGGACAATCGATACGGATCTTCTGAATCATGACGAGTATGGCATTTGACGGATTGCCCTTGGGAGGAGCTCACGACTGCTTCGTATTTCAAGCCGGTGGAGTCTGGCTGAGAGCTGAGTTTGGGCGAAGGAGCCGCAGCTGCTCGGTCGTCTTGACGTCTTTCTCAGATGAACCACAGTCTCGGACCTAAAGGATGGGAGGTGGGACGGGAAAGGACCTGGACTCGTGTGAAGAAGGAATGTATTTGCCATTTCACGAACCAGACGCGGAAATACTTGTACAAGGCCAGGGACGATTGTGCAAATACGAAGTTGAAGTTCAATGGTATCTACCTAACATTACTAAAGCAACAAATTCGCTGGGTTGATCAAGAGACCAACTCCACGATCCCACAAGATCCATCTAATGATCCACCACACCAACAGCCTCACCAGCGCCCCCTTCCATGCCAGACCCAAGCGCTTTCCGAAACATCTCGGCCATGAACTCCGCCATCCCCCGCGCGCCATCCTCCCCAAACATCATCTCGGCATTCCTAGCCGCCTCCTGCGAGAACCTCGCCGCGCGCGATAACATCTCCTCCTCAAACCCCCTCACCAGCGGATCCAGCACCTCCCGGAAGCGACAGCGGCCGCCCTCCATACCACCCTGCGACTGCTCCCACGCCTGCCCGATGACCCGCAACAGATCCAGCGCGTCCCACATGGCGCAGTTGACGCCCTCGCCCGCGGTGGGCAGCATCACGTGCGCCGCGTCGCCGATGAGCGTGACGCCGCCGGGCCCGGACCCGGGCGTGGACGTCGACGCCGCCCACGGATGATGCCGGTCGGGTCCCAGGGGCAGCATCACCAGCGGCCTGACCTCCAGCCTGGCCTCGGCGCCCTTCTCCCGGAGCTCGTCGTCGAACGCCGCGTCCGCCAGCGCCTTGAGCGCCGGGCCGTACGTCCCGAACAGCCGGTCGTCCTCGAGCAGCGCGGTGCGCAGGTGCGGGATCGTCATCTCGCCCAGCCGGGTGATGTGGTCGGCGTCGCCGCCCACGTCGTTGAGGAAGAGCAAGATCGTGGCGCTGTCCTGGGTCCCGCGCTGGCTCATCAGCCCGTGGCGTCTGGCCAGTGCGGCGTACGAGCCCTTTCCGACGCGGGCGGCGAGGTCCGGGAAGCGCTTCGTGATGTTCCGGATGACGAGGGTGACGTAGTGCAGGTTGGTCGTCTGGGGCACCGCATCGGTCCGCAGCGGGCGGATTCTCGACCACGCCCCGTCGGCGCCCACCACCAGGTCGAATGTCTCCGAGGTCGTCTCCCCCTGGGCGTTCTTCAGCTCCAACGTCGTCTCTCCGGTGGTGCTGCCCTCCTCCCGCCTCGCCGAGACGATCCTGGTCTCGTAGTGGATAGAAGCCCGCGGCACGACCGAAAGCAGAAGCCGCGTGAGGTTCTGCCGCGCAATCTCAGGCCGATAGGTCACGCCACCGTCGTCGGCATGCAGCACATTGCCGTCCTTGTCGGCAAACCACCATGCTCTCCTCGCAGTCGGCCGTCAGCGGCAGGAACTGGTCCCATAGGCCGCACGCGCGGATGGCGGCAAGCCCGGACTCCTCGTGGAGGTCGAGCATGCCGGAGGGCTGGGCAAAGGCGGCGGCGGTGGGTTCGGGGCGCAGCTCGAAGATCTTGAAGGGTATGCGGCGCTGGTGGAGGAGTGCGCCGAGGGTAAGGGCGGCGGGGCCGCCGCCAGCGATGGCGATTCTTGGCGGGGTGCTGGGAACCATGGTGTGTGTGGTTGCGGTGATTGTAGTATTTGCGGGTGTTTGTGGTGTTTGCTAATGCTGGAGATGTTTCCGTCTCGAAGAAGGCTGCTGCTGAAGGCTGCTGCTGATGTCCTTGGGAACCGCTTGGTGACTACAAGACCAAGACCAAGGCCAAGACCAAGAGGAGAGAAGCCATATTTATATCGCAGCACGCTGCCTGAGCTGCCTACCACCCTACCTAACTATAGGTACCGGATGTCAGCTCCAGGCTGCCGGCTCGGGGGATTCGGTGCTTTCGGAGAATTCGGCCCCGTAGCACCACAATGCATAGTTTATGTAAGGCAACGCGCGACGTAGACTCGAGGATTCGGGAGGCGGAGAGGGAGACTAACTTACATTATACTCAACCTATATGGGGGGTAGTAGTAGTTAATGCCTTAGCTGCTCGCCAACCAGGCCGCTTCGGACCAAACTAGTCTCCGGATTCCACCTAAGACTACCTAGCCTAGGTAATGATACCGGGCTAATTCGGGCTCCATTTTCTGAAGAGACCGGCTTGCTGTAGCTTGAGAACAACAAATATTAACCAGTTCGCAGTGAACCATCGATGATCATAGCCACCTAGCATCGACTATAAACTCAGGTACGCTGCAACTGCTGTGCCATCTCCGTCAATGCCTTAGCTAAGGTGCCAACGCTGCCATGCAGTGAAGTTACATCCAGCGTGAGGGCCTCGAGCTTCACGCCTCCGGTGGCCGACTGCATAGCGTCAATCTTGGCGTGCACTTCCTGCAGTCGATTCGACAGCTCCACCGGCGTCACACCAGAGACACCCTCGTGAAGTCGGATAGATAGAGCATCAACCCGGCGTTCCAACTTCGTGACGTTGTCGTCCCCAGACCTGACCTGGCCCTGGTTGGCGATGTCGAGTTTCTTGGACAGAATCGCAGTCTTGCTCTTCAGCCCCTCCACTTCGATCTTCAGCGCAACGACCGAATCGGACTTGGCCATGCAAGCCGTGGCCTCGTTCCAAAGCTTATTAAGGCCCTTGATCTGGGCCTGGAGGGTCGGTAGACTCTTTATGGCCCCATCGATGCGCTCGTCGGTGTTTCTCTGGTGTTTCTCGAGCTCGGCCCGCAGGCTCTGCTCGAGGTGGAAAATCTTCTCGGAAACAGACGTCATGGTGGGAAGACTGTTGATCTTCTTCAACATGTTGTCCATGTTCTGCTGAACATCCTGTGAAGGAGATGGGCTCTTGGGTGTTCTCGACACCTCGACCGTGTTGAGGAGCCTGGACCGTTGAATCTCTAAAGTTGTAACCCTGTCCCGCATCTGCTTTTCGGCAGCATCTCTCTCGTTGCTGGCTTGAGAAAGAACGAGCTGTTGGTTCTCAAGGTTACCAAGGCGGTCACTGAGTCGTTTGGTTGTCGATTCAACAAATCCTCTGGTTGCCGTATCCTCGTTTTCGGTTGGGTTGGAGACCCTCTCCTGCTGGTGTTCAAGGGCTACAATCCTGGTTTTCAATTCTCGAACCTGCTCGCCTTCGCCCGGCTTTGTTTCGAGCTGAGTTAGTCTGTCCTCGATACGCAGAATCTTGTCCCACGTCTCGAGAGCGTTGGCTTGGCTCTTGTCTGACGAAGCACCTGCGGCCGTGACTTTGCCTTCCATACATGTCAGCCTGTTGGTCATTTCTTGGATGGCTGGCACGCTTGGCCCCTGAGACTTGGCCTCCATTCCAGCCAGTCTTGACTCAAGAGATGCAACCTTGTTTTGTGTTTCCATCAATCCATCAAGAAGCAACCTGTCTTCGAGCGAAGCAAGTCTACGCTGCACGAGTTGAGTATTTTCGGCGTGGTTTGATGCCAACTCCTCTGCCTTGGACAACTTGTCCACCAAGCACGCAATTTGGGCCTTGGCATCCTTAATTTCCTGTGCTTGCCGCAATTCAGTCTTGGCGGCTGTTTTCTCAAGAGATGCAATTTTGGCTTGCATAGACTGGACGGCTGGGTCTGTTGTCAGTGGCAGGCTTTCTGCAGCTGCCAACCTCTTCTCGAACAGAGCAAGCTTGCCCGCCATGTCTTGGACAACCATATTACTCGATAGCCAAGACTTTGCATCGGCAAGCTCCTTTTCGGCCGTGAAAAGCCTCTCTCGGAGTTGGCGGTTCTGTTCCTCAAAAGATTTGTTTAAAGGCGCGTGGTCCGACCTGGAATCACCGCTGCCGATGGATGGTGACCCACTCCTGTCTTTTTGCGCGGTACCACGTATCTTTATCTTTGTCAAGTTTGCCCACACCTCCGAGGCCTTGTCGGAACCGTCGTGGACAACAGACGTATCCTCGGTTGCTTCTTCCAATGTGCTGATAGGAGTCTGGTACTCGTGCTGCGTCGCGGATCCTTTAATCTGGAAACCTGTTGACAAAGGTGGTAGCGGCTGTGACGGACGGGCCAGCAATGGTCCCGGTCGGTCGAAGGAGCTGGAGCTTGGCCTCCGCTTTGGACTCGGAGGCTTTTCCGGTGGTTCAGGGGACGGGGGACGTTTTCGCGAGCCTCGAGGCGGGCTGCAGTGTTGGTAGTCTGCTTCCTTGGAGAGCACATTGGCCAAGTCCACTAATCGCCCTTCTGACTCCTTGAAGAAAGCGGATGCTCGTCTGGAGAGGTCGGGGCTGGAAGATTCCAGGGGAGAACCGTGTCTCGGCCGGCTTCCGCCGTTGTCTGTCCGATTCTGAAGAAAGGAAATCCACTTGTCGGCCGCAATGGTAGCGCCGGTAGGGGCGATATTGACCAGGTCTGGATAGGCCTCGCAGTATTTGTTACGAGCATCGACGAGCAGGTCGACCATATCTCTGATGACGTCCCCAGCGGCGCCAAACACGCGTGCTATGGTGGGCCAGAAGTCGCGGGAGTCGTGATAATGGCGCAGATGGAAGCAGGCCTTGAGGAGGATGGTGACATTGTTTCCATAGCGGACCTCCTGGGCCTTGATGTCGTCACCAGCAGTACGTAACCTGATATGTCTGTGCTGTTCATCGGTGTAGGTTCTTCTGAGCCAGACAGCACCAAAGGCGATAGTCTTGAACTGTATGTCAAGCTGCCTGCGCCGATCGAAGCCTGAGAGATAAATAGGGTCGCGCCTGGAAGATGCCTTCTGCGCAGCGTCACGTGGAGGCCCAGGAGGAGCCATGCTTGGTCTCTACCCGCCTTGGGTAAAGACTATGAGAAGGGATCCGTAGACAGGAAGAGACTGCTGGTTGCAACGACAAGTACCGTGTGCCCAGGGCTTTGTATGCTGGGACGGCAGTCCAGTTGCCTCGAGTGTTCAACAGGTGTACCGACAGGTCAAGACAGCCTCGAATTTGCAGGTGAATAGCGGAAACAAGTGTGTGTGTGTGTGTGTGTGTGCGTGCGTGCGTGCGCGCGTGTGTGAGTGGGTGAGTTGTCTTGTGTTGTACGGATCGTCGTCGTCTTACAGCACAGTGGGTGCAGCCAGCCAACGTCTTTTCCATTTGGGGCGGCAGCCAGCCAATTCACTGCAGCACAGCACAGCACAGCCCGCCTTGTTCACGTATTCGTCCACTGATCGTCTCTGGTGCGGCCGAGACCCTTCCACCAACTGAGAGACAGTCTAATAATTTCAGGCGCCTGAATGGGACCGAACCGCTGACACCATTCTTCTCTTCTAGACTAGGGGGAAGTGTGTAGGTAAAAAGGGCGACGACGCGCAATAAAGGGATTATTGGGGGAGGATAAAAATGGGTCGGAGTCGAGGTATGCACGGTGGTTTCCCTCTCCCCATTCCCATTTGATCTTCTTCCCCTTGCGATCGCCTCAGTCTGCGGCTTCTGTTCTCCTCTGCACCCGAACTTTTTGTCCTCAATCGAGATTACAGCAGACTAGCACTCTGAACCCCTGGACAAACAAACAAACCTCGGGAGCTCGCATCCCTCCGGTGCGCCGTAGTACTACTGACTGGCCGCCCTTTTCATTTCAACCTCGCTTTCCTGGGAACTTCCCCCGTCACTCTATTCGTCCTCCACCGTCATCTTACTGTCTCGAATCCCCCCTCCCCCCCGCGGCCCGGCCTCGAATGGTTGCGATTCCTTCGTCACCCACGCTGATGCTGATGCTGATGACTTACGAATAACCATCAGTCTTCTCGTTTATGTCCCAGCTCTCTGGGCATAGCAACAAAGACTCGCCCGGCTCGTCACCACCTCACGACAGCTTGTTTCATGCGCCCTCACACCGCAACTCAACCCCTATATCCGTACAGTCCTCAGTGTCGCCGATCCACCCCTTTGGCTCCGATTCGCCGATAGACACCCCTATCACGAACAGCCCCATCACCATCACGAAAGGTCGAAACCGAAGCAACTCTGGACGCCCGCTGTCCATAGTGCAGACCTTCCAGCCGCCCGTCATGGATGTCGGCGAGGATATTCTTCCGGAGCTGCAGCCCATCTTCACCTTCCTCAACAGCCATTCCAACAAGCTGTACCAGGAGGGCTATTTCCTCAAGCTCGACGACCAGAATACACGTATGTGAACTGAAGAGAACTTGTCGCTGGAACTGGGTCTAATGGTTATGATGCAGATGGACGCCCCAACCCAGATAGAACCTGGACCGAGTGCTTCGCCCAGCTTGTGGGCACGGTGCTGTCGTTATGGGACGCCGCAGAGCTGGATGCAGCAGGAGAGGATGGAGAGGTGCTGCCAAAATTCATCAACCTGACAGATGCCTCCATCAAGATGGTAAATCACAGCCCGGACGGAGAGGTCGAGTGCGCTCGCCGGTGGAAGCTGACAGATGTTGCAGATCGAATCATTACCGACCAGATCCAACGATGAACAGCCATTACAGAACATCCTGAGCATCTCGACAGCGGGCAGGAACAGATACCTCCTGCACTTCAACTCGCATCATTCCTTACTACAATGGACCGCCGGTATCCGATTGGCCATGTTCGAGCATTCGACACTGCAAGAAGCATACACGGGTGCGCTTATAGCCGGTAAGGGCAAGACCGTGAACAATATCAATGTCATCATGGACAGGGCCAAATTCAAGACGGAGGCGTGGGTCAGAGTACGATTTGGAGCTGGTGTTCCATGGCGTCGCTGTTGGTGTGTCATATCGCCGCCGGACGAGAAGGAATACCAGAAGCTACAGAAAGAGCTCAGGAAGAAGTCGCCCTACGATCACTCCAAACCGCCCCTTCTCAAGGGAGATATCAAATTCTACGACTCCAAGAAGGACGGGAAGAAGCAGAAAAAGGCCAAGCCGATTGCCTCCATAACCGACGCCTTCTCATGCTACGCCATTTACCCACAGGCGAAATCTTTGATCGACGCGTCGACATTGATCAAGGTAGAAGGAAGCATCACCATTCACTCCGAACCACCGTCATCGACCGAGGGCTTTATCTTCATCATGCCCGAGGTTCCCCCGGCTGTCACTGGTTTCGAGATGCTGCTGCGATTCCTGTTCCCGACCTGGGATGCGTTCGGCTTATACGGCCGACCGGGACGATTGGTCGCAAGTGTTCTGGATTCGAGATCGCTCATGTTCGCCATGCCCAAGCACAGAAGGTACGGCTACCTGGAGATTCTCGATGTGACAACTCTGATCCTCAGCGAAGGAAGCGCCTCATGGTCTGAAAGAGATTGGAAAAAGAAGCTGAAGGAGTTGACTGGGCAGAGAATGAATGCTATGGAGGACGGAACCATGACCCAGGGCCGCAGTGCCAGCCGCAGGAGCAAACGCATCAGTATCGGCCCCTCTCCGCCCAATGGTGGTACAAGGGCGCGCGTGGGCTTCACCGAGGAGACACCCTCTGTCCGCACGTCTCGCTCATTCTCACTGGGTACGCCTGGACCACGGACAGACTCCGCTCCTCCCGGGGACAGGGTTCGCCCCGCAGACGCCATGGCTGATGACAAGAGTCATCAGCGTAACAGCTCAGACACCGGAGTTCGGCCGAACGGCCTGGATGGCTTTGCGCCGCATCTGAACGATGAACGAAACGCGGGTGGAATACCATCTAGAGGCCACACGCCTGCTAGATTTGCGAATGACCTTGCCTCAACCCCTGAGAGAGTCAGTTCGGAAGACGAAACTTCGGGATCGACGCCACCGATACCTGTTCTGGAGAGCATGCACAATTTGAAGAGTCCGGAGCCGGTGCAGGCACCACCAGCTTTTGCACATGCGCGCACAGCGCGTCCAGAGAGGGCGTATCACTCTGCTGAACTTCGGAGGGCCACAAGTCGTCTCTCCATGGCGACTCTGCAACAGCTGGGAATGGCCCTTCAGACCAACACTGACCCAGCCCTGATGGAAGGAAACGCGGAGAGACACAGTGGAGAAGACAGCACCAACTCCACGTCGGGTCAAACGGACCCTCGGGATCAAGCGGTACATACAAACGTCAACGCATATCCGGTGGGAACGTATGCTAATGTAAATGGATCACGTCAAGCTCTGACAGCTGCAAATACTATGGCGCCTTCGCACTCTACAGGGCTGCCACCACCTCAGATGAGTCTCGAGCAGAAGAGGTCTAGGTCACCTTTGAATCAACCGGCGGGACAGTCTGGCCCCCAAGATGGTGGTGGGCGGCGTCTTCCAGGCGCAGGCGCTTATCCGCCAGGGGGACAGGGTGGTAGGGGACAGTACCCTCCTGGTGGCCCGGGGCCCTATGGTGGCCGTGGCGCTCCTGCTCCCCCTCCCCATGGACCTCAAGGGCCTCGAGGGCCTCCGCCTTCAGGACATGGTCGCGGCCGCGGCATGCCGCCGCCTGGGCCATATGGCGAGGAGCGACGACCATCCCCAGGTCCGATGGGTCCGCCGAACTCCTACCAGCCTTATCAGGCAGCTGGAAACACCGGCCCGTCCCCCAATGCTCGTAAGACTCCTCCACCAGGAGTCCAGCGGAAGGCCCTTCCTACATTGCAGACTCGATCATCACCGTCAATTCAGCGAAAACCCTTGCCTCAGCGGAATGACAGTCTTCAGTCAGCGGGCGCTTCTTCACACAACGGATCTATGCGGAGTCAAACAAACGACCTCGCACCTTCGTCGCCAACGACGCCGAGCGATTACCGCGATCCGATCTTGGATGAAGTTGCTTTTCAACTAGTTGACTCACCAGAGTTGCAGAGGCAGGAATACGATTACGAGCAGCAGCAGCCGAGGCAGCGTCAGATGACGATGCGGAGCGAGGCTAGCAGCAATTACGACGACGCGGCTTCAACGGCTAGTCCGGACTATGCGAGCACGAGGAAATCCAGTGAGACTCAAGAGTCAGTGGAGCGGCCGCGGGCTGGAGTGCTGAAGACGGTGGGAGACACGGCCTCATCCGACTCAGGGTCTCACATCGAGATGCCTGACATGAATTTTGGTCCGACGCTCAATCTCGCGCATCCTCGGAACCTCAATCGCGGCGGTCCTTGGGTTCCTCCGAATCCGCCCGCAACGCAACCCATCAGGCCATATTCTCCAGGAGGCGCGCGCAAGCCAACACTCATGACCCCCAGCGCGAACATCACACCTAGCTCAGGTGAAATAGGTCATTACCGGTCAGATTCGGAGGACACTATCAAGCGCCGAAGTGTGGCTTGGCAGCCTGGCGTTGCCATCGGTGGCGGTGGTGGTCAGGTTGCACTGTCACCGGAGGAATTTGTGCAACACAGGGCAGCAGCGGCATCGTCAAATCCACAGTACGCTCACAAGCGGACTCCTTCCGGCAACGCGCTTTCTCAGATGGGCTCGCCACCACTGAAGCGAACTGGAAGCCAGGACTACTTGACCCACAAGCATTCTAGGTCGACCAGCGCAGATCTCCTCCAGCGTCGCAACTCCCAGGACTCGACAAACTTGCTGGGTGCCAATGGCACTGGGGCAGTAAGTTCTACCTTGTCAGCTCGTGAGCAAGAGCAGGTAGCGCGCGCTACAGGCACACCTCTGATCGGTTTGGCGACGAACAACAGCCCCGCATCTCAGGGTCAAGGTCCTGGACTGGTTGGTGCGATAGAGGCGCGTGAGAGGGAGAGAGCTCAGATGAAGCAGGGATACAATTCTCAAACGGTCCAGCACGCTATCAACCAGAGGCAGCAACAACAACAATATGCTCAGCAGCAGCAGCAATATGCCCAGCAACAAATGTATGCTGGTGCGTCAAACGTGAGCATGGGTGCCCTCAGCAACATGGGTGTGGGCATGGCCATGAGTCCGCCAGCCCCGTCGACGTATGGTGGGAGTATGGGTATGCAGAGCATACCCATGGGTCGAGGCAACGGATTTCCTTCTCCCGGCCCATCTCGTTCTGCGACGCTCTCTCCCCCTCCCGTGGGTATGCCTGGCGGAATGGGACCTTTGAACCCCATGGGACCTCGAGCGCAGAGCCCCGGGCCAAGGTTCATGAGCCCTCCGCCGATGCATGGGGCTGGGCAGTACCCTGTCCAGAGCCCTGGCTTCGGCCAGCCCAGTGCCGGCTTTGGTCAACCCGGTCCAGGCTATGGTCCAATCATGAGGATGCAGAGTCCTGGTCCTGGAGCTCCTCTGCGGATGAACAGCCCGGGGCCCGGCGCTGGACCAATGAGGATGGCTTCTCCAGGTCCAGGAGCTGGTCCGATGAGGATTGCCTCCCCCGGTCCTGGAATGGGACAAATGCGAATGGCGTCTCCAGGCCCTGGTCGAATGCCTTCTCCAGGCCCTGGTCGAATGCCTTCTCCTGGCCCTGGTCAAGGGCTCAACAGGCAAATGCAAGTACCGCCACCAGGCCAGTACGCTCCTTTGCAGCCTGGTACGCCCGGGACACCTGGCACACCACGAGCTCCCATGCCGCACTACCACGGTCAGGCTTTCTAATGGATGATGTGCGAGGATCTTGGCTTGCACTTGGTAATGATATGGAGCACAGAATCGAGCAATTGGTTTGGCTTGACTCTTTGGATTGAGCGGAATTGAAGTGTGGGTGAGGATACCAACTCGGTCTTTTTTGTTAAAAGCATTTAGCATAGCATGCATGGCTCGGAGCGGTTCTGGTACCTGGGACAATTTTACCTGTTCTCCGCTTACACCACCTTTGGCTGGTCTTCGTCAGTGATGTGTGTCTGTCACTGTTCTGTGAGTGTTTGGGACAGGAAGGGATGCTTTGAGCCGTCCCTGTCCACTTCAAACTCGTTTCTTCTCTTTTCTTTTCTTTTTCCTACTGAACTGCTGTTAGAAGTTGTGAGTACATCCGGAAACTACGGTTGTGTATTTGGTCCGCAGGTAAGGAAAACGTCCCCAAAGGACTCGCGCTGTAGGGCTGGCATGGACCGCACCAAGAAGCCACCGGCATTCAAGGCCCGGCGTCGACGTTCGTCCGACGCTCCAAGAGTAATAACGTCCTCAGCGACAAGTAAAGGATCCATCCAAGCAAAGCCATTATAGTCAATGTACGTCCTCTCAGACTACGTGTTTCCTACTAAGCTGCATCAAAAGCGATATTTCTTGATCACAGGTGTTGTTTCCACACACTCGCTCCTCGCCAAGCTCATTTTCTTATACAGCCTTTGAAGACCTAGCATCTCTATTGAGAGGTATTGCTCAAGACACGTGTGATTTATAGAAGGAATGCACATCCGACGCTCACGTCTTCAGACCGGGACGCTTCCTTGACAGTGATTGAGAAAGCCTTCCACCCAACAGTTGGAAGCCTTTCAGCACTAGCGCAATTAGATGCCAAAGGCAGTCTATCTCTGAGCAGGAGATGAGGATGACTTGCTAGGTCATGATATTGCAGCGTTTCAACCTCAAGCTCGTTGACCCGAGACTACGTGCTCAAGCTCAAGTCGACGCTTACTGTCAACCCCGACAATCTCAAGTTCAAGGCTCGCCGCCGACCTGGCAAAGACGGGGTAGATGACCCTCCAAACCGATATTCCTCATTGCTGCCTTATGCTAATTGCTGGGTTTTGCAGATGGCTGGACTTACCGGCGCAGTCAAAACCCACTGGTGGTGCGGGTACATTATCCAAGGCAGACAGCATCGGGTAATACCGGGACTTGCAAAGCTTACGCTGAGGTTATCCAAACCTCAGCCCCGAATTCCGGCTTCCTTGGTCCAGAAGGCGTCCGCAAACTTGGATCAAGGCGTCGACCATCTTCCGACTGACAAGCCAGTGCTGTTGTTCATTACTTCCTACGAGGGCCAGCCCGCAGAGTTTTCCAAAGGATTTGTCGCACGGCTTGAAAAGCCCACGGAGGCTGGCCAGCGGGATACAGTGATGTGCTCAAGGGCGTCTTTCCACCGCAACAACCTCATGGAGAAACTCGGCGCCAGCCGTATCGTACCCCTCGGCTTGGTCGATACCAGCGAAGATCTTCTCGGTCCCATTGGAATTTGGAAGGCTGGCTTGTTATTACCTGTTATCCGGGAGCTCAGCGCTGCCAAGACGGCGATGAAGATTGAGGAGCTCAAGGTCGAGGTCATCCAACATCCGGAAGCACCAAACGAGCTGGCTGGGGATGGGTTGCCAGGGTTGCCAGGGTTGGCACTCGTCAACAAGGAGATCGTGAAGCAGGATGTTGGTCCCCAGAAGAAGCAATTGGAAGTGCCTCTGCCTCCTGGACAGAAGTACCGGGGCGGCGACTGCTTGGCTATTTTGCCTTTGAACCCTCGAGCTGGCATTCGACGGGTCGTGAATCGACTCGGTCTTGATGCTGATGACTTGGTGGCTGTTTCCGGGACTAGCAAGAAGTATCTGAGTGGATATCGTGAGTTTTGCGCCTCCTGAAATTTAGCATCAACAGTTCAGACGGACCTACGTTCCCTTCGTGGTGACAATGACATCCTTGGGGCACTAGGACGTCCGTCAGTCTTCCCACCGTCGAGCTGTCGTGGCTGGCTTAGTTCATGGTCTGTGTCACCACTAGCGAGCTGTCAGGCAAATGAGCTTCCCGTCTGACAGTTGACAATACTACTACGCGTAGCACGAGCACACACAAGTATGCACACAAGTATGCACACAAGAGTATGCACACACAAGTATGGTCGCATGTCGTGGTGCCGGGTGGCGCGTACTTTGTGACCCAGATACAAACAGACCCCTGGGGACGTTGCGTCCTCGTTGCTTCTTCCGAGGGATCTAGGAAATTCGAATCTTCAGCGACACGGGTGACGATGAAGGAAAGCTTGGAACTCCAGCGCCGCGTGAGTTGATAGCGTCCCTCGCTCGGAGGGTCCGGCGCAACCAAGAACATTCAGCTCTCAGTTGTAGATGCAACGAAAAGGAGGGACGGTTGGCTTGACCCTTTTGAGCCGCGACGCGAATTTGGCACAGATTGCTTCATGGTCGGAGGCTTGCAAAGCCAAGGCGCACAAGAGTTGGCCGTCGGGGCTGCCAAGTGGTGGCACTCAGACTTTCAATAGTAGGCGGGACACAGCCTTGCGTCTTTGCCTGGCCACTAGAGGCTGTTGTTGGTTGACATGAACTCGCACCGCTGATGGCTGTGTTTTCGGAGGTTGGACCACTCGCGGGACCACTCGCGGGACTGGGTCCGGCTGGGCCGACTGGTCTGACTGGTCTGACTGGTCTGACTGGTCTGCTCACTGCACACTGCACACTGTCTTCACCGTGTCACGACGGCCCAATGACAGCTATCGGGTGGCTTGATCCAGGAAAGTATATCGCCCGAGTTGCTGTAGCATGGCGTCAATAGTTGATTTTCTCCGACCCTCACAAGACGATGAAGGAAGCGATTGATATCTCCCAATTCCCCGTGTCCGTGTCCAACATCTACTATGGTAGGGGCCTCGACAAGTTGTCTATTCCCGAGGTCCGTACGATCCGGCTCACCGCTTGCTTGGTGGTGGTGCCGAATGTGTACCTACTAGGACGATACGCGTAAAATAGCCCTGCGTGGCATGTGCTCTCGTCTAGGCTAGAGGAGTCCAAGAGGATTCCAAGAGGATTCCAAGAGGATTCCAAGAGGATTCCCACCCCTGAGCTGATCCCGGGAGAGGCTCGAAGGCTTCTCGAAGAATTCCTCGTGCCCTGGATCTTGTTCTCTCGAACTACAAACTAGTGTAGTCCTCTCGAACCAGCAAATAGGCTTGCTCCACACAGGCAATCATCGAGATCCAAGGGAGGCCAGTAGTCAGTCTTGGTGTCCAATATCAACCATCTGCTGCAGCGCGACTTTGTCACCGCCCCATTTTGAAACGCCTGTGCACCCTGGGATGGACATGCAGGCCAGACCAGCCTGTTCCTCCTATGTACTTAGTACTACCTAGTACCCACACACTCCTCTCCACACGCTACACACCACACACCACACACCACCCAAATACCTCTCTGGGCCGCTATCTTCTGCCGGCATGTTCACTAACAAGAGGAGACTCGCCGTGTCGCCGTAGACCTGCCATAGACTTGCCATGGACTGCCATAGACTCGCCGTCTTATACCTCGAGATCGACCGGCACGTCATGACCCTCGAACCATTACTCGCCACCACTTATTAAGTAGATTGGATTTAACTTTCCCTCGGTGGCCTACAAAGTATGTAGCAGATTCGCATCATCCTGCCATCACAATCTCGCGTGCATCTCGCATCTCTCGATCCCGAGTCTGGTTCTGTTTCTATAGCGACCCCCCTGCGAGTCCGGGCTGCACGGCCACAAGTCTTGGAAGTTTGCATGGGGAAAGGCGCCTCCGGCAAAGGAGACTAACGAAACGAAATCCCACTTGTTTCCAAGCCCTCTCTTTCCTAGACGCTGTGACCACCACGTTTGAGAATCCGAATCATCTCCATTTCTCCTTCTCGAAGTCTTTGACTAGACCTTCGACGACTTCTTTTCGACACCTGCTTGCCTCGCTTGCCCCGCTTGCGCGCCCATCGCTGTTGCTCCTTGCTCGCTGCTCGTTTCTTTGCTGCCAGGACAGCCAGCCAGCCCGCCGCCTTTCCTTTCTCTGCGCTACGGCTCTCAAGTCCCCACCGTCCATTCCATCCTGCCAGCCATCCTGCCAGCCATCCTGCCAGCCATCCTGCCAGCCATCCTGGCCAGCCATCCACTCGACGACATCGGTGACGGAATTACTAGGCAACTTGAGAGAGCCCGCCATCCCGCCATCCTCCCCTCCCCTCCCCGCGGCCAGGGGTTCGTTCTCGTCCACAAAGTCATTCTGCGACGCACGGCTGGCGCACAAGGATATGAGCTGAAGGATCCGGCTACAGCTCTGCTCTTCGACACCCGGTAGAATCCAATCCCTCCAAGCTAGGAGGACAACTGCGGGCAGTCTCGGACATTGCTCTCCTCCGCCTTTGCTGTCACGGGTGGTGGAATCACTGACAGCTCCATCAAGAAGAAGACTTGTTAGTCAGTCGATCGGAACCAGTGCGAGCGCATTCTTGTCTTTTCAGCACTGCATAGAAATCCACTCGCACAGCTGCTTGCAGCAGAGCAGTCCTCATTATCCGGCCATGAGATGAATAGTCCGGCGTCGACGATGGCCGCTCCGGCTGTCCACCGCTCTCACTCCTCGCCCGACCTATTCCTAAACTCCGCTCCGCTGACCAAGTCTTCGCCGAGTCTCAGCTCCCCAATCGAGTTCAACAATACCGCCGCCGCCTCGCCGGGTGCACGTCAGAGTCCCGGAAGCTCCAACGACTTCCCATCTTTCGATTTTGGTTTCGACTCCCCGATCGACGCACTCGAGTTGACAATACCAAGGGTCGAGGTCACCAATGAAGACCCAAAGAATCCTTGGAAGCCAGAATTGCCCCCCGAACCTATGGCTGTTCCGAAGCCCCCCCAAGGCAAGAGTCGGTCCAAATCACTAGTCGGCCGACCAAAGTCATGGTTGACGAGCAGGTCTGCCACGACAGACGGCTCCGGCCAGAGGGACAAGGCTGTCGTGCTGAGGAAGGAGAGAAAGGCGGAAGACGACAAGAACGAAACGAACGGCCCCAAACATGACGCCCCCCTTGAGCGCCCGGTCTATGGTACGAGAGATCGGTCACGTTCATTCAAAACGTCCTCCTTTGCCGACTTTGCAAAGAAGTCATGGGGATCCAGGTCACCATCCCCCAAACGAGATATAGAAAGAGAAAGGAAAGAGGCGTTGCGAGGGCTGGAAGGTGTTCCGGAGAGTGGCTTCCCGAAGCAAGATGCTTCGATGCTGTCCCCACGCAAGCTTACCAGGAGAAAGAACACGGCAGACACCATTGCTGAAAAGGAGAAGAGTCATTCTGCCGAGTCACTAGCAGTTGGGAAGAGTGGCACCAGCAGGGCATTGAATAGGGCCAGCATCTACTTGGGCAAGGCGAAGCAACCAAAGCAGGCAAACCAAGGGACGGGGAAGGGAAAGGCCCATGCCACCTTGGTCGTGCCATCCCAGGTACTATCAACAAAGAGCGAGACCGTTTCACCAGTAGCATCAACTCGTTCGGTCTCTGACATCGATCACCGCCTCTCTTCGCAGACCAATCTCTCTTCTCACTCGGATACGAATACCGGAGGAACAGAGAGTACCGGTGTTACCGAGCCATCGCAACACTCGGAGAGTATGCCGCCACAGAAGTTGCCACCCCAACGCGACCCCCTTTGGGCAACATTCCGGAGAATGGATTCCGAGTATGCGATTTTCCTCACCAAGTCGACCACGTCTCAAAGAATTCTCGTCGCTAGGAATACGTTGATACCCTTCTTCCGGAATCATGGCGGTCACCCTTCGGCAGAAAACCATGTGCTTTCTCCTGAAGACATTGACCGTAGGGCGACGATCCTGCACAAGTGGTGGAACGGACTGCTGGAGTTGCTAGAGGGAACTGGCCCCAAAAGGGAAACCGGAGGTCCTGCGACGACATTCGCAACTATTCAGGCCAGGGATGGGGCACATGGCTTGCAGCCTGTCTCCGGGGTCGACCGCCCTGGGCTGCTTGAGCTGATCACAAACATCATGATGCGGCCAGAGTGGAGAATGTGTACCCCAGCCTTCCGGCCACTGAGGGACAGGGCTCCACGAGAAGTCGTCTACGGCCGTGCCAAGGCCAGGGAGTCAACAGACTTTATAGCCGAGTCTGCCGAGCACAATGTGAGGACCATGTTCGTCAACAACTTGCTCATGCAGATGGGCATCGTGGTCGATAAAATGTCCGGCAGACATGCGACTGCATCACTGGTCACATTCTGCGGCAAGGCCTGCGCATACGCTTTTTTCTTTGTTCCGGGCATTGCTGAGGTCCTCGTCCGGCTCTGGGGTCTCACGCCGGACTTGCTGAGGAGGATTGCGGACGAGTTGGGCTTGCCGAGGAGAAGCAGAGGCCAGAGCGAGGACATCGTTTCCCTTTTCCCGCCGAACCTGCACAAATTGGGCTGGACGTCCGTCAAGGCGATGACGGACAACCTGCGGCTCACTACCAAGCTGTCCCTTGTTGCTGCCAAAATTCACTGGCATGGACCCTGGGTCTCGAGATGGCGAGGCGCGGACTCCGACCTGTTTTTCATTTTCTCAAAGTACTATTATATTTTGATGGAGGACTTTGTTCCATTGGACCTACCCCTAATTGGGAAAGCTAGGGCGCCTGGCTTCGCACTCATCCACGCTCAGCTCCTGAGTGTGCTTGACACCACGATCCACCACCGCCAGGCTGCTTTCGAGAGCATGATGGCGCCGCAGGTCCTGGACTCGACCAACGGTGTAGATGCCATGGCTGCTGCTCTCGCACAGCTGCCTCCAAGTAATTTGCTGAGGGGCATGGACGAGAACCGACTCATCGTCTTGCTGAAAGACTTGCTCGCAGAAGGTTCCATCGGCGGATTAACAAGGACGGTAAGGGAGACGTTCGCCACCTCGTTCATGTTAATCCTGAAGGCTGCGGCTAAAAAGACGCCTGCCTTTAGGCAGGCCCCGATACTGGTTCTGATCGACTTTTTCTCCGAGGTGCTGCTGGTACTAGACGCCTATACTGGCTATACCAACCCAGACAGAGACCCACAATTGACGGACCACGTGGACTGGAAATTCTGGCTGGATGTTCTCAACAAAATTCTGTTCGAGTCAAACAGCACCATGTCAGAGATTCGTATCTTGTCGTTGCTCTTCTCAGCCTGGGATATTCTTACCGCGGATCCCGCCAGGAAGGAGAAGGTTTGTCTTAGCTGGTTGCTGTCGGAACAAGTTTTCGATAAGTTTTTCAACAATTACACGCCCATGGTCCGAGCATATTTCATGCGTCTGCTGTGCTGGAGAGTATGTCGCGACCAGGGAAGCCCCAATGAGCTGGATATGTGAGTCAACCCGGCATAAAGACGCTTTTGGTGATTATGAGCCAGCTGACACGTATACAGGAGGATTTTCTCCCTCGTCTCCGAGAGGCTCAAGCAAGCATGGTCGCACTACCTTTGGATGAAGCAGGCCGCGGATGCTGCTGGCAAGCTGCCCCCTTCGACTGCCCCGTGTCACCCACAGCCAGGGAAGAGGTTCATGATTATCCGCATGGAGCAGACTCCACCACAGACCGGCTTGTTGCAGTGAGCCGCAGGTTGTCCGTCNNACCACAGACCGGCTTGTTGCAGACGGGTTTCGACACCATGAACAACATTTTCGGCGCCTTCGAGGCCAGCGCCGCCACTTCGGCGACCAGTGAGAAGAGCAGTGGTGACTCAGCCACGTCGCACGCGGAACCGACAGGCAAGAAGAGGTGGTCCATGTTCGGCAAGTTGATGGGCTTCACCTCGACCAGTGCTCCAGCAGGTTCTGTGGCCACAGATGCAGCGAAGCGAAACAACACCACCAAGGACGACCTCGGTGAAGTACGGCGGGCTACAGCAGCAGAGCGGTCCGGTCCTCCTCCCCCACCGAAGGGCTCGTCCAGCTCGGTGGAGTCCGATGCCTCTTCGACTGGCTCCATGCCGGTCTACGAAGCCGCACAATTCGTCTTCAAATTCACTCTTGGCTCTCTTCCCTGGAACCCCAACACAGACATGGCCGATCCTGCCTCGATGATGCTGTCGACCCTCCCTCGCGAGCGTCCCCTGTCTAGGCCACGACTGCCAGCTCCTGCCCAGGCGAGAGTTAGTACACGTGCGACCTCGACGAGCTCACGAGCTGATAGTCCTCCGCCTCCGTCTCCCGGTATGCCTCCACCCGAGAGGATGTACTCCGGCACCTCGGAGAGAGGGCTGATTAGTGGAGCGCGCAACGCAGCACCTCTCGAAGAAGCCGAGACCGACTCGGATCAGGAGACCCCCCCGGGCAAGGAGACTCACCTTCCCGACTTGGTCTTTCACCTGCCCGAAATCAAGCGTGTTGCAAGCATCGAATCCAAGAAGCACACTTCCCTGACAAGCTCCGCCTCCGACAACAGCATCATCCGGCTGGAAGTTCCAACCGCACGAGGCCGTGATATCGAGCGTCAAGTCGTGCTACCCGTCCAACCTGTTGGCGTCTTCAAAGACCGCGCCACGTACTCGGGTCGCGCACTGGCGGAGTGGGCCATCGTCGTGCACGAGTGCAACTCGTTCATCGACCGGCGGCGTGAGGAGGGCGTTTTCGGGCTCAAGGACGTCGAGGTGCCCAGTCTCGGAGTTGAGAATCTGCGTAGAATGGGTTAGAGGCCTGCTACGGGGGATTTCCCTCTTCCTCCATCTGGCTTGATGTTTCCGCTGAACGAGGAGCATGGCTATTACGACTTGCAAGATTAGGAGCCGAGACCGATGAGAGGCTCAGATAAAAGGGGGGGGGGGGTTGGTGCGAGGATGGTGAAGGTACGGCGAGAACGACGGGCGAGTGCTTGACTGGCTCAAAGGGATGGGATGAACGGCCGACGACACTTGAGCATGGAAGCGAAGGAATGATGGACGCATTCCTTGAGACTGGCGTCTTCTGAAACCAAGGGACGATTTGTGGATCTGCGGTCATTTCCACCATTTGCATTCGCGGGCGGCACACGTACACTTTTCGATCATCACGGTCGCATCTCTGGAGATTTTGTGGCATATTTTGACATGTTTCTGTTGTCATTTTTCATCGGACAGGATCGCTTTGGTTTCCGTGATACCAAGCTGCCGAACACATTTTCCTGCATGGGACGGCGCTCACGGGTTTGGCTTTTTGCTTTGGACATAATGGATATGGATACGGCATAGACGGGGGGCTCGACATTCTCCAAAGCAACATCAACAGCGCATCTTCCTGTTGATAGTTTTCATGAGGTACAGAGAGGTGATCCCTCATATGTTCGGTTAGTTCTTGTACTATACATGTGTGCGGGACATAATATCCAGCTTCTTGGCTTTGCGGTCCTATCCTTCTGCTGGGTATCTTGTGTGTTGCTACTGGGTCACGTCTTCTATCCACATCCTCACACAACTTACCTTAACCCCCCCTTCGCCACCGGGAGCCGGCTGCTCCTAGGCTTAGCAATAGAACAGAAGACCACTGTGACAGCAGCGCCACGCGTGTGTAACGTGGTCATGAGACACGAAGTTCCGTGTCACCATGTCACCATCCAATAGCGCCAAGAACGAGCGCATCATCACCGACAGCTGCTGCACGCCGGAAAGCATTTGCCCTCACCGCCTTGCGGGACCTGGCAGAGCTGAATACGAATCGAGGGCCATCATACGATACGGTCTACCTATAGACCAGACCTCCTCCTCCTGCTGCTGCTGCTGCTCCGCGCCCGCAGACGCCGACGCCGACGACGACAACAAACTCCTCACCACCGGGTCGTACCTGGCGTCGACCAGGCTCTGCGCCGCGAGGAGCCCCCCGTGCGCCAGCGGCCGCGCGAACCCGGCCTCGCCGCCCCAGACGGTCGTCCACGGCCGGCCCTGGTCATCGAGCGTGCCGAAGGCGACGAGGGGCGACGCGGACACGCGGTAGGCGTAGTGGGCCGGCAGGCCGGCCGAGGTCGGGTTGGAGCGGTGCGGGGGGATGTGCAGGAGGGTGTGGATGGCGAGTTCGCCGGGGTGGAAGGCGGTGGGAGTGGTGGTGGTGGTGCGCTGCTCGAGGTGGAGGGTCATGGTGATGACGAGGAGGAGCACGGGATGATGGTGGTGGTGAAAGGAGTTTCCTCTTCTTTTTTTTTTTCCCCTTCTTTTCCTTTTTTCTTCTTTTCTCTTCACAGGTAAAGAACGGGGATATGCCGCGTGGATTGGAGGGCGAAAAACCTAAGCAGCGGCGTTGTGTCCGAGATCGATAAATAGTCCTTTATTATTAGCCGTCGATCCCTCCTAATACCATCCCGCGGCCATCAATGTTTCATCATTCACAAGATTCACAAGAAGGGCGCGCCAAAAACATCGACCTGACCAGCCAGCTGTTTCTCGTCGTGTCCTTCCGACGTGGAACGTTCGCCCTTCTCCAAGGACAGTGGACGGCACCGCCAGTCCTGAACAAAGGCTATTATAAGTACCGTGCAACGAGATGTCAATGGAAGGATTCCGAAGGGCGCGTAGATTCTCCGCGTGGCCAAGCCCTGGAGGCCCGCCGACAAGGTTTGCTCAGTAATCAACACGACAGATCTACCACAATCATGTATACTGTTGAAATCAGAGGACATGATGAAGAATGTCTCATAATCTCCTTTACCTCCCCATCTACCCAGTTCTATCAATACAAAAAGAACAAAGTCGCTACGAGGTATCAACAGCCGCTGCCTGTGGTCTTCCACCAACCCCAGGCACACCAGACAAACCTAAGAACACATGAATACACAGACCAGTCGCGAATGATCGCTACTAAATTCAGCCTCTTTCCTGAATAAGGCGACATCTTGCCGCTAAATCTAGGTCACATTCCTGCTCTATCCACTTCGAATCATCCACTCATCGTCAACTCGCTTTCCAAATGCTTCGTACGTCCCCGGAGAATGTCATATAAGGTATTTTGGTATCAAAAAGAGAAGGTATAGTAGTATGTCTTGATTCAGACCAAGGAAAAAAGTGAACGAGCTGGGATAGCCCTCCTAGTATCGCGGACCGGGTGTGCCCCTCTGGGACTCCAGGTCCGAGAATCCGCTACCGAACCTGGTGTGGGATGGGTATGTGGGTTGACGTTGTGATTGCGGTTGACTCTGCATACTCCTCTGGCTCTGTGCGGTACTAGGTCGGTTGAAGTAATCCTGAGGCGGCGCATTCTGGTACCTCTGAGGCAGTGGGTTTGGGTAGCCTTGTGGTACAGGCGCCGTCATGTTTCTTTGCGGCTGTGGGCCAGGTGGGCCACGCTGGGGCACGGGGCCGGTCTGGCTACGGTTGGGGTACCCGCCGGGTCCTGGTCTACCAGGATAAGCCCCCTGGCCTGGGCCGTATGACGGGCCCATTGACCGGCCGTAGTCACTATACGCCGGACGTGACGACGTCTGGGACGGCGCTGGGCTGGCTCTCCCGTTGGAGGAGTAATCGTCGACAACGGAGGAATAGTCATCATATTCGGAACGAGATGGCATCGACCTTGGCGGCATGCTGTAGAGGCCTGTGGCAATCGAAGAGGTTGGGGATCGTATAGATTGTGGCATGGAAGGATAATCGCTGTCTGGCGACTGCATATAGGAACCACTGAAGCCGGAGATATTGGTCTGTGTCCGTTGCAGGGTGCTTCCACTGAAGTTGGAACTGTTGGTTTGTACCCGGGTCAGGGATGGAGGGCCCAAAGGAGATCTCATGGATGACATGGTGCCGTTCCGAGAAGAACCATATGCTGGAGACGGCAGAGAAGGCGATGCTTGGCCCATGTCGGTACCAGATCCGAGAAGTGGCGCTCGACTCGACACAGTCGAGGTGGTTTCTGTCCTGTTCGGCATAGGTCGCATCTGGTTGAGTTCGAAGCCGCTTTTAGGTGTGACAGGCCTTGAGGTGTAGACGGGAAGCGTCGACACGGTGTCCACCCTGTTGAGCATGGGCATATCCGGAAGCTTGTCGCCGCCGCCTGACATGAGAGTGGGCAAAGTCGCCTTGCGCTCCTCCGGTGGCAGCCCGCCCGTCTTCTTGGCGGCTTTCAACTCGGCCTTTTTCCTCTGCCGCTCCTGGTCAGCGATAGCCGCGTCCACCTTGGTCGAAACGATTTTCATGAGTCGCTTGCTAATCTTCCGCTCGCAGTATCCGGAAAGGCCGCCGTCCTCCCTGGGGATCCAACCCCAGAGGAAGAAGACGAAGAACATGACGGCGAGGATGAAGGAGAGGAACGAGAAGACCCAGATGACCAGGGTGAAAAACATGCCCGACAGGATGAGAGCTTGCTGGTAGTCTTGCTGAGCGAGAGCGCTGATCTTGTCAAACAGACTCTCCAAGCTCGCCTCAAAGTTGTCGCCATCGACCTGTAGTTTGGCGTTGTACACCGAGTACAACGTAACAGCATTGACGACCTGGCGAGGCCCGGAGCAAAAGATGATTCGAATCCACGCCTGCAAACTGAAATAGGTGAAGAGAGCGATGTACTCGGCTCCCTTCTTACTCTTGGTCAGTTCCGCAAATAACAAGAATCGCCTCCATCCCTTGCCGCTCCCACAAATTCGGATGGACTGCAGCCGAACGGCCAAATTGTCCAAGAAGGATTCTGCCACGCTGCCTCTCCGGATGATGACCTGTGCTCGAAGGTGCTCGTACGCAAGGTTGACGAAGGAGAGGATGATGCAAACGGAGAAGATCCATTTCGTGACGTCGAAAGAGATGGCGGGTTGAATTTCCGAAGACCACTTGTTGAAGACGAGCAGGTTGATGGCGGTGAAGGTATCGACCGTGTAGACAGCGATTGATATGGTGAGCGATACATACAGATAGCCGTAGGCTATGTAGGTGAATGCGTTGTCGGCCTTGAAGTCTTTGAGTTGCTGCAGTCCAGATGGTGAGCACGTTTCCACGTGGTTCAGGTTCTCCGGGGATGGGAGAACTACTCACGATATAGTCCCATTTGGCCTCGGGGCGGACCTCGACATTAGCCCTCCTATGACTGAACCAACCCATCTTTGGAGTTTGTTTTGCTATTACCAGCTCAACCACCAGAACCAAAGGGAACCCCGTTCCTCTACAAGCAAAACAAGTCGAAACGTCGACACGGTCGGAAAGAAGCGAAAGAAGAAGGGAGAGAGGGTGAGGAGGAGGAGTCCTGCCCGCACGTCCTCCCCAAAAACGATGGAAAGCCGAACTCAGAAAGGCACCGAGATGTACGTCATGAAGCAGTCGTGATATCGCCCGCGAAATTCTCGACTGTGCTGTGTGGAAAATGAAGAAGAACTGTCAGCCCTTGGCGAAGGCTTGACGTCCAAGACAACAACGAAGGAGGCTGGTGGAGCCTCGCCGGGGGGGTGGAGAGGCTGAATGTCTCTCCAGGGAGGGAGGAGGGAGGGAGGGAGAGACAGGGTCGTTTTCGGGCCGTACTATTGTGGGCAAGGGATGAGACAAGACGACCGGGTTCGAGTGTCTTGCTAAAGATAGTGCGCGTGGCTCATAGTTGACACGGTCATGTATGCTGTTTCGGAACGGGGATTGTACAAGAGGGGCTTCTCTCCCCTCCCCTCCCTGCGGGGGCTGCGCTGGTGGCCCGGAAGACTGAAGGATTGTAGCGTTGATAGTCCAGAGCCAGTCCAGATGTGGGAAGGTTGCGGCTGCTGCGGCGAGTTGGGCGAGTTGGGCGAGTTCGGCGAGTTGGGCCAGTTGCTCGGTGGCGGGCGTTTGATCGGCTTCGCGTCGTCCAAAGAAGGGCAAGGCCCTGTCGCAGGACTCGTGCAATTGGGCGGTCGACTAGATGCGAAGTGGGCACCAGGGCGCAGGGAGAACAATGCGTTGCGTTGGTGGTTTGTATTGTGCTCGTCGGTGATGTGGGACGCGGGATATGGTGATGGCTGGCTGGTCGGAGAGACTCCGTAGTGTCGCAATGGTCAGGTGTTTCTTGTTCGCAAGAAAAGGAGCGTCGGCGATGCTGCGATGTGGTTGGAATGGGCGTACACGGTACAGATAAACGAATGTCGATTCGCAGGCCACTATTCGATGCGCGGCAACGGGCACATCGATGGAGGCCGCCCTTTGGGTTTGGGTCCTAACTTGCCGATGAGGGGAATTGGTGTTTAACTCCAGGCTAAGAGGACCAGAGGACGCAAAAATTGCTGCGGGCAGCAGAGACGCCGGCGAGGATTACGTCGGGATTGAGTCGGGGTGTGGATGTGCAGGGGGGGAGGAGGTAGTGGTGGTAAGAAGGTGGGTGGACGAACCCTCGTAGATGTTAGCAGGGTCGTGTGTGTCTCGCCTGGTTTCTATCACGGTCGAGCATGATTCCCATCTGCTCTATCCTCCGATACCTAGGTGCCTGTGCCTGTGCGCGTTGGTTGCCCGTGGGGAAGGAGCCTTCATCCCTGCCTGACGCAGGAACCCTTCTGTTGCGCACAGGGCGTCATTGGCACTAACCTGCATCTGCCACTAGCGCCAAACTGCAGCTCATCCTCCCTGCCTCCCTCGCGCTGGTGATTGGCTGCGACTTTGCTCCTTCTGCTTTTTGCCCGACCATCCCTGCGCCCCCCTTGATTTCCGACCTGACAACCTTGACAGGCTGACAGCTTTAGGCCAGCGTCTCCGCTTCTCGTCTAGTGTCTAGTGCTCTGCTGTCAAGGCGAGACTCGACGACGACACGACGCCACGACGACATCGACAGGCCTCGCAACTACGTCCACCTCTCCACGAACCAGCTGCTCGACAAGCGCCGAGTGCGTGCCACGCCAATGGATTGTCTGTCTCGACGAGATGGACAGCCCATGGCCAGTGTTTGTTTGAAACAACGCAAAACAAAACATGCATCCTGGACCCCCTCCAGCGTCTACACTACGATTTCCCTGTCTGGCCCCCGTGGTCGCGCTCTGGTTGCCCATACATTTCCATACAATTTACCCGCGTGGCACCGGCCGCAGCACTCGAGGCCATGCTCTCCAGCCTGCAGCCTTGATGAAGTCGTTCAGTCCCACCGTTCCACCGTCCGCCCACGTGTCCCGTTTCACAGACCGCGGTCCATTATTTCTTCGGCCACTGGGCGCAATGGAGTCCTCGCTGGCCCCATCTTTTCAAATCACCGGCAAGTCCACCCTCATCTTGGGGGTCTGTCTGTCTGCCTGTCTGTCTGTCTGCCTGTCTGTCTGCCTGTCTGTCTGCCTGTCTGTCTGATCTACAGCCTGCAGGAGCTTCTTCATAGGCGAGTTGCGACCGTCTCCATCCAGAACCAGAACTGTCGCAAGCATCCCCGGTCCTCCATCTATCAAACCGACATCTACACTAGCGCCATCACATCAATCCAAGCTTGTCGCGCGGCTCCACTGCGGCCCCGGCCTCTCCTCTCTACACCACACTACACCACATACAGACTGGCGGGTATTGTGGGCCCTGTCCACAACCCACAACACTCTTGACATTGACCACGTCCCGACCTGTGGGCTCAATCGAGCGAGCCCACGATATTCTCCGGGGTTCGGATCGAGTCGTGAACTTTGCACCACCAAGTACGGATACGACCTGCACCACGCGAGAGCGAGTCTCTTCATTTCACTTCACCGCGCATTCCTTCCACGTGTGGCTCGTCAAGACTGCCTGGACACCGCGTCCCATCCCGAGCAGGCAGGGTGCACTACTTCGTACGCCTCCGAGGCCCCCGAGGCCCCCAGAGTCACAGCATCCGTCCGCATCGAACGATAAGACGACCCGTAAGGCGTACCAAGCACGCGACTCATTCCATGTGTATCACGAGTATTCCTGGGTACCCTTCGCTTCTGCCGTCTAAACCCTCGGTTGAGCTCTTGAGAGCCCCCTTTGTGATCTTTGTGACAGCAAGGAGCTGGCTGCTGCAGATCAGAGGACTCGTGGAGCTGATGTTTGGAGGTAGGGTTCATCACACAGGAAACTTGTCGCAGATGCCAACAGCAGCTGTCATCTCGCCAATCTCCGGCTTCAAATGAGGATCCCGACAATCGCCATCAGGGATTATCTGACCTCTTTTGAGTACTTGCTGCTCGTGTCTCGAGATCCCGGTAAGCATGGTTGTCCAACGAAGGATGCTGGAACGATTCTCATAATTCCGGTACACCATATATTGACGTGTTTCAACACTGTTGGTATTGGTGGGAAAAATCCGGAAACCAGAGGAAGCATCTCAAAAGAGCACTCTCTGGGAGAGACGGTCTGGAGCCGACCGTAGTGTCTCGTCTACGCATTTCTGTTTGACGGAGCCTGCCACCGTCTAACAAGTTTTGCCGTTTACTTGCTATCTTGCAGAGTCGCGAAGCAGCAAGCAGCAAGCAGCAAGACGTGCGTGCGGTAGCCCCGCAAGCCCTCGGTTTAGTCCACCAAAGCTACGTATGCAATCCAGGCGCAGTCTTACACCTCGGAAGAACCTCCATGAAATGGATCATGTCCCAAGATCACATCACATTCACCCCCTTCCTCTTGGCCAGCGCCTTGAACACCTGATTTCTCCGGAGCTAGCTGTCGTAATCCCTCATCAGCCATCCCTGCGGGATCGAGCTCTAGTAGTTCTCCTTCACATGACACATGCCGGACGTGAAGGCTCTCTCGCAGGGGGACTTACGGGGCCCGGCGCGTGGTGGATATTCAGGTCTGGCGCGAGCTCGACGAAGGCGCCTGCCATAGACCGCCAGTTTAGGTCGAGGCGGAGGTTGTGTTTTTCTTTTGAGGGGAGAGGGGGGGTGGTAGTAATCGCCAAGCTGTCAAGGTGTGTAGCATCACTACGATCGACCGCGAGGTCAAGGGGGCATGACCTAGGGATCCTCGCTTCTGCAGAGGATATACAGCTAGGTGATGTACATAGAGTATGCATCCTCCTTCTTCCCCGCATACCAAAGTATTGGGCGCCACGGTACAATGTTCTGCTGTAGTAGGAGGGCAGGGCTCTCTACGAGGAAATCGGGAGCCACGCGGGATTCCGGCTGGAAGTAAAAAGGCCACGGCAGCGTCGCTGGAGATACGATTCGACAAAGTGCGTGACGACAAGACGCTAATCTCACCAAGAGAATCCCGCCTCTCGCAGTCTTTTCTTCTTCAAAATGGCCTCCTTAAGCAGCCAGCAAGAAGATGCGGCAGCCTTCAGACAGAAATTCATCCACGCCCTTGGAGAGCAGGCGCTCGACGTAGGCTGGCAGAGGGTGCTCCAGCTGAGCCCCTCGCTCTTCGAGACCGGCACCCGGCTCCGAGCCGTGCCCCTCACGAAGCGGCACCTGCCGCCCAAGGTCCAGCATCTCGTCGCCCTCGCCGTGGACAGCGCCGCCACGCATCTCTACGTGCCGGGGATCCGCGCCAGCATCCAGGCCGCGCTGGGCGCGGGCGCGACGGCCGCCGAGGTCGTCGAGGTGGTGGAGATCACGAGCACCCTTGGCATCCACGCCTGCAACGTCGGCGTTCCCCTGCTGGCGGAGGTCATGAGGGAGGAGGGGATCGATAGGACGCGCGCTCCGGGGGAGGGTGAGGAGGAGAACCGCGCGAGGTTGAAGAGGGAGTTCATGGCCAAGAGGGGGTACTGGCATAGGACCTGGGAGGACTTCTTGCGGCTGGACCCGGAATTCTTTGAGGCGTACATGGACTTCTCGTCGGTGCCCTGGACGAAAGGTGTTGATAATTCGGGCAAAGGGGCTCTGGAGCCCAAGGTAAGCGAAACTCCCTGACCGCCTGGGCTGGCTGAGTGTCTGGCTGGCTGGCTGGCTGGCTGGCTGGCTTGGGATGGGTGACGCTGAATACCGCCGGGTTAGATCAACGAGCTGTTGTACTGCGTCTTCGACGTCGCTGTAACGCACCTCTACGCCCCAGGACTGAAGCTCCACATGAGGAATGCGCTCAGCTACGGCGCAACGCCCGAGGAGATCACCGAGGTCCTGGAGATTGCAACGCTGTTGAGTCTGCACACTGCTCACGTCGCCCTTCCCATTCTTGCGCAAGAGCTCCAAAAAGAAACAGTAAATAATTAGCCAGCTCCTGTTTTCCAGCTAGCTTGTCTCTTCCAACATGAAACTACTCTCCTACCTAGATGATATACTTGAACTGCGGATCCCTGTCTGTGTGACCGGGCAGCGGCCCCTCGTGCGCGACAGAGAGTCGCCCCTTCGCGGACTCTTCTCGCTCCCACGCCTCTCTTCGCTTGTACACGTGCCTCACGAGCCACCACAGGATCCCAGCGACCAGCCGTGGCCGAGATAGAACCGCGGCGCGGTGCTCGTCTGGTAGATCTGGCCGGCCACCGCGCCGCCGATGTTGGTGAGACTGAGCTTACTGCTCACGAGGCGTATTGGAGAAAAGATGAGGTGTGGTGGCGGTAAGCCTCCGCTTTCTACAGAACCACTCATGTTGTCCCACGCGACCCCCCTCCCCCCTTTTTCGGTAGTTGTGTAGGTGATGAGGCGATGAGCACATCTCAAAGTGAGAAATGTTTTCATCCTCGTGGCTGATATCAATAGGTATCTTCAGTGTTTCTCTGACGTCTCCGCCAGGTCCTCCGCGATTTCTCCCACCACGAAAATACCTGTGTTCTCTAAGCGGTCACAAATACGGGAAAGGGGCGTTGGCCCAGCGGGAAGAACGTCATACGCAACTCAAATATTTAAGCATCTAGACATGAAAGATGAGATGATTCTTCCTCAACTTGCTATATTTCACCTGAACTCTTCCGCCCGCTCTCATTCAGCCACTTGTAAACGACCCTCGCATCCTTGGCCCCAAAGCCGCTCTCAATAACCTCATGAAAAGCATCCAAAGTCTACAACTTGGGGAGTCAGCACTTTCCTGCCTAGTAGGTAAATAGTCACCACATAGTATGGCAGCAAGATAGAGGGACAGAGAGAGAGACAGAGACAGCTCCTATGACCCCGAGGCCTGATCTTACTATCAGTTACCTAGCACATCTTGTCAATCAGGAAAAATTGAGTCTGACTTACCAATAAATGCCACCTTGCTCTCAGGAGAAGCCATTTTCGATCTAGGTCAAGACCATTTCACGTGGTCTGCGTGTCTAGTACAAGAAGAGCCTTGCTACAGTAAGTCAACGGCATATTTCCACAGCAGCATCTCCTCAAAGGACCGTCTGGCCATCACTTGACCCCCCAACAACACCACGGCCCGTTATACAAACTGCTGGAGCCCCGCAGCAAATCGCACTGAGAAGGTCGAGGACGCACTCGAGCCAATGTTAGGGAAGATGGTCTGGCCGCATGACCAGCGTGATTCCGGTTCGCTTGCAAGGCGGACGCCACTCGGTACTCATCCTCGTTTCCACGACGAACTGCCATTCCCTTCTCTATTCCCTAACACCACCAGAGACACTCTCGACGCCAGACAGCCCAAACCTGCTGCATACCTACTTCAGCCGGGACGACGGCAAGGACCCCCCCCCCTCCCAAAAAAACAACAAAAACAAAAAACAAAAAAAGACACAAACCACCATATACGCACCCAAAACGTATGCGCGTCCAGCAGTGGAACGCCTATAACGAGCCCTACGTACTCGCCACTGACTTTCCCGTTACCTACACCAAGCCAATCAGACGGCATACTCATCCGCGTCGAGGCCGCATCGTACTACCACATTTTCGGAATATCGCTGTTGCTGGGAGCCTTGTGGGAAGTACTAAAGTCTGGAGGGAGTCGGTCATTGGAGTTTGCTGCGAGGCATAATATCAGGGCTAAAGTCAGGATCTTCCCTTTGGCTCAGTTCAGTTGAACGAGCTGGTGAAGGCGTATCATCGGGCCGACAATGGGAAATTGGTTATCGATATACTACAACCCTGATGAGTGGTCAAACTGTAACACAGTTTGACCGTGTTCTATTATTGTCTATAGAGGCCAAAAAGAACTCTGAAATGGAAGGATTTTGCTTATCCCGTAAACCGTGGCCATACTCGGCAGACAATGCTCGAATCGCTCCGATGCCGTGCGAACCACGTGTCTGGCAATGCTCTGCGCCGTTATATAAACCGTCGTGAAATCATCCTGCCGTCCCTGTTATCAGCTCTACAGGTTACCAACTTCGGGTCTACCTACCTACCTACCTACCTACCAGATGAAAACCATGCTTCGCGTTGGCCTCCTCGCAGACGATCCGTCTGCTGCCACCCACAACCACATGGCACCCACATGCTTGCGGGTCCCAGACCTAGGCCGTGGCCACCTGCGCCGGCTTCTCGCGAAGATCAGCCTCCTCATCGTCGCCGTCGGGGTTGACGAACTCGTAAGTGTGATACTCGGTATTCAGCCAGAATGTTCCTGTGAGTCTAGTCAGTACACGCACACACGCGCCGGGGAGGGGGAAGGAAATGGGTTACGGAAGAGGGGCGCAGAATAAGAAGAAAGAAAGAAAAAAAGAAGAAAAAAAAGAAGACCAAAAAAAGGAGGGGGGAGGGTCTCGCATACCTTTGTCAATGCGGACCTGATCCTTGACCAGGAAATTGATAAAGTCCCCGTGCGAAACCACCACCACCACCACCTCCACCTCCACCTCCACCTCCTCACTCTGCGGCGTCATGGTCGTCATGGCCCTTCTGCCCAGCGCCCGCAGCCACCTCCTCGCGTCCCGAGCGCGCCCCACGAGCCTGTCCTCCTCGGGCGCGTACCTGGCGCCCGCGGTCTTGACGTTCCACCCCTCGACGACCAGGTCCGCGTCCAGCCAGGGCGCGAACTCCCGCGCCAGGGCGTCAGGCTCGGAGCCGACGTCGCAGGGCGCGGCCGAGATCTCCTGGAGGTCCGGGTTCGCGATGATCTTCTTCTTGACGGTGGTGGTGTCGCGGGGGGATCCGTCGTCGACGAGGGGCTGGAAGGCGTGGTAGGCGGTGAGCAGGGTGCGCTTCATGGGCGAGGCGACGATGTGCGTGATCTTGTCCTTGTCCGGGAAGTGGTCTCCGAGATAGAGGCTTTGGGCGATGCCGAGGGGCGTGAGGTAAGGGTCCGGGATGGTTGCATTGTGTTCGACGTTGTGGAAGCCTTCGGCGTGGCGGACGAGGTGGATGGTGATTGGCATTTTGGGTGTGTGTTGGGCGTGGTGGAGGATGTGAAGTGAAAGGAGAGATGGGGGGGTTTTTCTTTTTTCTTTTTTCTTNNGTCAGTCCCCCCCCCCCCCCAACGACTCACTTTACTTTGCCGGGACGCCTTTTGCTGAAACGACGCCCTTCAACACGCGTCCATTATCCCGCGGGACGAGACGTCATTTCGGACGCCCAGGTCCACCGTCCAGGTGAGTCATCCGCATCGTGAGGTCCTCCCTCTCACGGTCTTATTTTCGCGGATGAATAAGCACGTGTTTGTCATCTCCTCTGCCGTTCATCGGAGTCCGGAGGCTCGGCACGGGGCATCCCTGCTCGCCCCGGTCCGGCCGCTAGATGATCGACTCGGAGGCACGGAACCGCCCGGGGGGCTGGTGATTGGTGAACTGGTGATGGTGTCGCCGTTGGTCGGAGGGCATCACTGTTGGGTGGACCCGTTGTGCTATCATCTGACAGGCATATTATTGCTGTAGTACAGTATATCTGATTCTAATAATCCAAGGTGACAAACACACCATAGTCATACATACATCATGATCGGTCGTCAATATTTCATTCATCACGAGATCCCAAAATCCGCCCTTTTGTCGGCGCTCAGCACAGATCCCAAAATATAGCCCCACGGTGTTCGTGCCCGAGGTTTTAAAGCACCGTAAATCATCCTCCCATTTCCAATATATGGCTCCATAGATGTCGTGAAAGAGCTCGCCCCCCTCCCCCATATATGTCCCGAGTACAGACAGGCTCGAGGTCGGAAGAAGCAAGGAAGCAAGAGCCTTTTATTTTTATTTTTATAGCAGGTCGCAGGACGCGCGCGACGTGCGTTCCCGTCTTCGAATGACCTGCTGGGTCTCCGTATCAGCAAGACCATTGCTGCTGGCCCGTGATCAGTCATCCGCTATGGATTGACTGCCGCTTTCGTCGCTCGACCCGGAGGACGAGGACATGTCTCGCCGTGCCATGGAGACGAGTCTGTAGATGCCGAAGCCGATCAGGGCGAGGAGGATGAAGAGCACGATGATGATGATGGCGATGGTGTCGTTTTCTTTGACCATTTTGACGGATGTTGGTGGGGAAGGTCGGGGAAACGAGGAGAGAGCTGCTGGAATGCAGCGGGGAGCGCACCGAGCTTCGAGCGCTGGAATGCGACTGGCTTTGGCTTTGGCTTTGGCTTTGGCTTTAGCTTTGGGTGCCACGAGGGAGGTGCCGAGACAGTGGGTTTCGTCCGAGTCTGGTTGGAATAGTTTGATTGGAATGTCTTGAATCCTCGAGTGATGCTTCCCGAGTCGTCTGCGTGTTTGTTCTTGTGAGGAGGGCCGGCGACGGTTGAGCAGGTAGTGAGTGCGATGGTGGAGTGTGATGGTGGAGTGCGGCGGTGGAGTGTGGGAAAGAAGAAACGAGAGAGAAGATCAGCCGTGAGGATAAAAATGCAGGAAAGATGGCGCGCGCAGTAGTGGCAGACCGGGTCGTTGTTAGCTTCATGTCAAGGCTACCAAGTTGTAGCTCTACCACCTACCCACCCGTGTGTTGCCCTGCCACCGACTTTAGCAGAGCAGCCATGAGCAGCCATGTCAATACAAAATCGCAAGGCTGGGGAAGGGACTACTGATGGATCGTCCCGCTCCTCCCAACCACCCGCTTTGTGGCACTAGACCGATTCGGGCTGACCAGCAGTATGCTATGCGTGTCAGACTACTATCCTGGAAACATGGTTTTTGCGTTTTTTCCCGTTTTTCCTGCTGACGTCGGGACACACTTGTTGACCTTGCTGGCATTGTCGAAAGGATAGCAACGTCTTTGCAATTCGATGTTGGCTGTTGGCTGTTGGCTGTTGGCTGTTGGCTGTTGTACCTATGTACCTATGTACCTATGTATCTAGGTACCTAGGTACTAAGTACGTCACTTGGAGATCGTCAGGTTCGCCTGGGCATCCCTGTTCTCGGGGACCCCACTCGGGGGACCCCACAACCCACCTGCAGGAACTTGAGAACTTTCACTCGCTGATTTCGACGACAAGTTTCTTCTCCTTTCTCACGCTTCCTTTCCCTTTCCCTCTTTCAAATATCCCGCTCGTCCACCGTACAGGACTGGGACCCCAGGACTGGGACCCGCGCCCCGGTGCCATGTCCACCACGATGTATGCGACCAGTCCCAAGACAGGGACAATCACACCGCCATGTGGCTCATCCCCGGCCGAGAGCTGGAGGCGAGAGACCCCAAGATATAGTCTAAAGAAGTGTGTTACCACCGAGCGACCTCAAACAGCCCTGGTATGGCTCTAAGGAACAGGCAACAAGTGCGCCTCAGCGTTGTCTTTTCTTCCATCCACTGGCCTCGTCTGACCGTCAGAGGATGACGATTCGCCTCCCGGTTGCTCGTGCGCGAACACCCTTCCGATCTCGCCTCGAGCCCTCCCTCTCTTCTCGAGCCAAGCAATCGTTAATATGCACGGGATAGTAAGGGCCCCGGTCACCAGACTAGCGATATACCCTTTCTCAAAGTTCGGGGCATCCGTGACCGGGTAGAACACGATCGGCCACCAGCTGACAAAGGCGAAATCAAACGAGTTCATGAACCCGGTCGTGATGGCCCGGAGCTGCACGTCCTGCGCCGTGAGGTCCGCCATCCAGCTGTACCACAGCGCCTGGGGCGCATACGTCGACCCCAGGAGGTAGAAGGCGAAGAAGTAGCCGGCGTCGTGCGCCGGGTGCGCCACGAGGATGGCGCTGCCGACGACAAAGGTCACGCCCACAGCCAGCGAGCATTCCCACCTGGAGCGGATGCGGTCCGAGACGATGGTATAAAGGAAGGTGGCAACTATGGCGACAGCGTAGATCCCCGTGGGGTAGTTGTTCTCCTGGATGACGCTGTAGCCGCGCGACGCCATCCAGAGCTGCATGACGTTGTTGCCGAGGGACTGCACGCAGAGGGAGTAGACTGCATCTTGTCAGCTCGGCGACTGTTCTGTCTGGTGTGATCAATCATTGTTGGGGACGGTTGCACCACCTACGCATAAAGACCGTGGGAAGCAGCCAGAATTGCCAGCTGAGAAGCACGCGGCGGAACACTGTGAGATCCCAACTTTGCTTGCGAGACTCGCCCAGCCGCCGGATGGCATATTCCTTCTCCTCCTCATTCAGGAAGTGCGCCGATCTATGGTGCGGGAGATCGGGTATGGCAAACCAGCCTTGATAGAGACCCCGCCCATCGGTGTCAACAAGCAATCCTTCTCCTGTGCCGTCCCGAGCAGACGAAAACGAAGACGGGCAAGATGCGACTTACCAAAGAGCGCGAAGGGGATCGTCATGACCGAGACCACGATGAACATCCACCGCCAAGGAGGCAAGCCGCCTTTGTCACTCAAGGAGCCCAGCAGAGCCGCCTGGATCCAGCCGCCTGCCATGTTCCCCAGATTGCCGAAGCCACAAAAGACGGCGGCACGGGTCCCCAGCTCGGACTGCGTGTACCAGGAGCCGTAGATAAAATGGGCTCCGACGCTGCGAGGGGTGAATCAGACGCCCGTTCATGTCCATCGAAACGACAGGGGCAGCACGTACTAAGCAATCGCCGAGAAGGCCCCCTCAAACCCGTTCAGCACAAAGACCTGCCACACCTTCTCCACACGGAACGTGATGAGCGTCAGGACGCTCCACACCGTGTTTGCAAGCACGAAGACGTACTTGGGGCGAACGATGGTCAGCGCCGACGTCGAGGGCATCTGCATGACGGCATAGCAGACCAGATAGATGGTGGTCATGTAGTTGTAGTCCTTGCCCTGGAAGCCGAGGTCCTCCTTCATGCCGCTGATGTAGGCCGTGCTGTAGCTGGCGCGGTTGATGCCGAAGAGGAACCAGATGAGCGAGAAGTAGATGAGCACCGTGCTGTCGAGCTTGATGAGCAGGGACCGCTCGGTAGAGGGCGGTCCCCATATCGCGGTCTTGAGGCGGGATAGAGGAGACATGGGAGCAGGTCCTCAATGAATGAATGCTGATGAAACGAAGGATCTATCGGCAACACCAAGACGTACAACGCGGAAACGACACGGGCAGATAGATGCTCATGAATTGTCGTTATAGGTAAGTAGGTTGTGTAACCGTAGAAGAGAGCCATGTGCCTCCGTAAATACAGTCGGAGGTGTGGCGCCCATCCCGCCCTGCCCGCCCTGCCCGCTTATCGCTCGCGCAATCGCCGGGGTCGCAGTCGTGCATGCGGGTTGTGCCTCCGGTATGCAGCTCCGTTCCACTTGCCATAGGTCCAAACGAGTCGCATGGTAAACGGTCGCAAGGCGAGGACGAGATGATGTGCTATAATATGTTAGCCAAGAATCCGTAACGTCTCGGCGTCTCTCGAGTTCGATAATTCCGAGACAGCGTCGGTGACGCGGTCGCGGGGAGGTGTCACTACTCCCTTGCTGTATTTCTGAAGAAAAAAAAGAAAAAAAGGGAAACGAAACCTCCATATTAAAGAATACCAGTATGTTAAGCATCCAAGGCTACACTAGGTATGAGGCATACGTGCCTGCCTACGACATTGACATGCACTTATCAACTGCGGCCGTCCACCTATCTTGGACCGTCTTCCTAATAAGAGGAAAGCGTCAACGAATAGTGGTACGAACAGTTATCCATAGGGAACGATCCCACCAGCCTGACCGAGGCATCAGCACTAAGTAGGTACTGCACTTACTCTATGCACGCTATCTCAGACGGGAGTCAAAGTTCGACTCGATGCGACTGACCCCAAGCATGTAACCTCAAATCAAATGCACAGAGCTGCGGGGACAAAACTCGGTTCGTACATTGATATCACATCAAGTGAGCGGGGACGACCAGTCCTCAAGGTGAGATCACTGATATCATGGTCGACGGGGAATGAGACGAGCAGTGTTCTGCTTTCCACATAACACCCATATACAAGTTATCATGGCTCTACCGGACATCTATGTGATCGGAGGTGCTCTGTTTGCATTCTATATAGCCTGCTTGGTGGTCTACCGCCTGGTACTGAGCCCCATTGCGAAATTTCCAGGCCCCAAGCTCGCGGCACTCAGCAACTGGTACGAGTTCTACTATGAGATTCTTCTGCAGGGGAGGTTCACGGCGCACATCCAGACCCTGCACGACAAATATGGTATGTTCAGGTATCATGTCAAGGCAACGGCTCCGGGGTCTCACGCAGGCTGCGGAGAGGGTTTTGGGCGCAAAGCCAATATTTGAGAAGCTACTGACCAGCAGGCACTAGGTCCTATCATCCGCATCACTCCCACCGAACTACACATCCGCGACCCGGATTACTATGACGCTCTCTACGCCCGCGGCACCGGCCGCCGTAACAAGTACGACTACTTCTCCGCCAGTTTTGGGTTTGCCTCCGACACCTTCAGCACGGTAGATCACGACCTCCACCGGATTCGGCGCAAGGCCATTGCGCCCTTCTTCAGCGTTGCTAAAATCAACGACTTCCAGCCGGTCATCCACGCCATGGTGGACAAGGTCTGCGGCATTCTCGGGGACCAGTATGCCGACAAGGACGTGGTGGCGAGCCTCGACAGGGCGTGGGTGGCTTTGACGACGGACATCATTACGGACTACGCTTTTGCAAGCTCCTACAACCACCTGGACAGCCCCGGCTTCAAGGAGACCATGCACGAGCCGCTCATGGCCATTTACACCCTGACCAAGCTTGCGATGCAGTTCCCCATCGTCTTTCGGATCCTGGACATGCTCCCAGAGCCGCTCGTCCGCCGCCTGAAGCCCGAGATCATGCCCGTCGTCGGGCTGCGGAGGGACCTGGCCGCCGAGATCAAGGACATCCGCGAAGGCCTGAACCAGGGCCACAAGTCCGCCCTGCACCCGACCATCTTCAGAGAGCTCCTCCTCAACGACGAGCTGCCGCCGTCCGAGAAGACGGATGTTCGCCTCGGCGACGAGGCCCAGCTCGTCGTCGCCGCCGGCCTCGTCACCACCAGCTGGGCGCTGGCCATCGCCTCCTTCCACCTGTCCCGCGACCCTTCCACGCTGGCGAGGCTGCGGGAGGAGCTGCGAGGCGGCTCGCGCCGTCACCACCTGGCGGCACCGGCGGCGACGACGACGACGACGACGACGACGACGAGGTCCTGGGACTGGAGCCAGCTGCAGCAGCTGCCGTACCTGAACGGCGTGGTGCACGAGGCCATCCGGCTGTCGTACGGCACGGCGACCAGACATCCGAGACGCGCGCCGGACACGGAGCTGGTGTACCGGGCGTGGACGATCCCGCGCAACACGCCCGTGAGCATGACCACGGTGGACGTCTTGATGGACGAGAGCATCTTCCCGGAGCCGACGAGGTTCGTCCCGGAGAGGTGGGTGGACAACGGGGCCGAGCTGGAGAAGTACTTTGTCCCGTTCGGGAAAGGCTCGAGGCAGTGTTTGGGGATCAAGTGAGTTTCATCCGAGCCATCGTTTTCACGCCCAAAGAACGTACAGAGACAACTTGAGGAGGGACTGCGGTCAGCGGGGACCTGGATCTTCAAAACTAATTTCTTGGGCACAGCCTGGCTCAAGCCGAGCTTTACGTGACGATCGCCAGCGTGTTCAGCAGGTTTGACTTTGAGCTTTATGAGACAGACGAGAGCGATGTGGAGCTGAAGCATGCATACCTTGTCCCGTATGTGAAATGGGACTCGAAGGGCATCAGGGCGAAGGTTTTCAAAATTCGCGAATAGCCACAAGGTATCACCCGTGGGCGTGGAAAGGGCAAATGGCTCATGGGCGTTTTTGTCTAGCCATCCGACCGGCTTTGTTAGTACAGTCAGGTTTCTCATACATTCATCAGTATTAATCAGTTTGACTGGTCTAACCACCGTCGTTCATCGTGGCCGCCCATCGTCAGTCACAGTCCATTACAACATACTGTCGCGGCGTGGTTGTGCATCTCAAATGGTGTTTGTGGTTGTCATCTTCTTTTTCCCTCTCTCCGCCCCCTCCCCTTTTTTTAGTATATATATAACAATGCATTCTCAGTGAGCACTGCAGCTAGATCGTGGAGCTGGAACCTAATACTGCACCTGACAGTTAGGTAATGCTATGAAAGTGAATATAATTTGGGTCATGGTTGATTGATCCTTGGTTGTCTGATTGTGCCGTTGCTGTGGAGTTCCGTCCTGGGTTTGGATATGCTAAGGAGCTTGTGGCTCGAGGTGTTCAATCATGCCACACAACCTTGTATCAGCCCGGGCAATTCCTCTGGCACTTTCGATGTGGATCAAAGAAGAAATGGGGGCCTTAGTGGTGTTGACGAGCATCCTCTATTGTATGGAGGAAACTGTTACAGCTTTTATAGCTATATTAACAGCTCCAAAAAACAACAACCACTTAGTGGTGTTGAAGGGTGTGCATGATAAATGGGTGGAAGGTCACCCGGGGGCGACAGTTACTTTCTAATGGAACCTCATAGATGCCATCAAAAGCCCTTCCAGGCACGTCCTTCGTGCGATGACATGGTCTTTTCTGGGGAGAAGCAAACAAGCAACGATGGTCAAGATTCTGTCAGTGGCAGGGAGCTGGCGCAGAACTCAATCTCACCTCATACCAACTCACTCCCTGCATTGCCTTACTATTGAGACCCCGAGAGATACGAACCCCGAGAAGCGCTGCTGGTGAAAATTCAGATTGATTCATTGAGCGTATTGAAAGCCCAGAGATACCCTCGATCAACTCCCCTATACTTCCTGGAAAAACGCCCTGACCGACTCCAAGAAAGCAGAGTCCTTCGACCAAGCCTTTTGATTTATTTCCACTCGCCATCATTCTGCAAAATACATACCATCGAATGCCTCCTCTTTACTAGGCAGGATTGCGTTCGCCCGCTCGCCATGGAATATGAAACAAGTCGAAATACAAAGCTAGCGCAGCCAAAATCAAAATTGCCGGAATGCCGCAGTCGCAGAAGAAATTGACCAATTTCGACGCACTGCTAAATTCCGTGGATGGAGGGGCCTGTGAAGACAGAGAAACCAGGCTGAAAGCGTCCGATTGACGCTGTTGCCATTGTTGTGCCTCTGGGTAATCCTCACTCGAAAGGCGGCCATTGCGGCCACTTGGCCCCGTCGAGTTCTGTGGCCCACCCTACTGGGTCATGCTTCCGATAGGGACAGGCTCACCTCCATCACGCGAGATGCGTATGTGACGCTCGTAGAATCGGAGCATCTATGATCCTGTCAGCCTGTCTCCAAGGCCTGCACTTGAGCCCCTCCTATCAAAACACCGTACGCACCTTCTGGGGGCACCTGCGGTAGATAACCTCCTTCGGGTGCTGAGTCTTCTTGCCGTTCTTCCACGTCAGGTAAACGATGAAAGTTCCGTCGTTCTCGTCTTGGCACATGTCCACCGTCTCGACGTGGTCCTCCCAGCTACCGCTTGGGGGCTTCCATTCTGCGGCCTTGGCGCTGGCTGGGGGAGTCGAGTCCAGTGGGTGACCATTGTGCTTCTTGGCTCGTTTCGAGGTCTCAGCCGGGGTGACAGACTTGGACTGTCGCTGGCGCTTCCGGCCGTTCAGTGCCGCATTGGTCTCCTCAAAGATCTTCTCTTTGCCGCCGATACTGGCATAGTACTCCTTCAGAACCTCAGAAGCGTTCTCCCTGTAGAGCAGGAGCGGGGACGGTCAGAGGGGTGATCGTAGTCTGGCAATGCGGAATGGTGCGAGAATAGGGACTGACTTACGTCAGGTTCTCCTCAGGCTCCCAGGTGCGATCGGATTTCTTAGGCCAACCCTCCCACTTAACCTCGAAGCGCGGTTTGCCCTGCCCAAACGGTCAGCGAATGAATATGGCAAAGACCATAGGCGCTGGACGATAGAGGGTGACGCACGTCGTCAGCGATATAATGGGAGAAGATCTTCTCGACAACAAACTCGTCCTCTTCCAGGTCCTCATCATCCTCGTCATCTCCCTCCTCTTTGCCACCAGCGCCATTGGTGCCCTGAGTGTCGGCAACATCCTCGTCCTCATCCTCACCCTCATCCTCATCCTCGTCCTCCTTGTATGACTTGCGGGCCTTCTTGGGGAGAACATCACTTGTGACGCCGGCATCAGACATCTCATCGTCGCTGATTGCTGTGAGTAGAGTAGTCAGCATCTGTGAGTGCAGGCGCGACAAAGCTTCGGGGCAGTGTCGCGCATCTGACGCGTCGCTGGATTGACATGACGGGCTTTTAGGCGATGCGCTGGACGTACCTGGTGGCATGACTGCTTTTCGGAGATGGTGCAAGGTGGTCCGAGCTGAAGTGAGGGTGTTATGGATGGTGACAATGCTCAATTGATGCTGACTGGTGGTTGGTAGGGGTTGCGACAAGATGTTACGGGTTGCCTTCAAGTCACAGCGACGCGAAATTTAGAGGCGGAGTTGGGAAGCTCGGGCCTGCCTGGGTGGGTGCGGGAGTTTGAAGCTTGAGCCACAATATGGGGCTGGGGTTATGGCTGGGGTTGTGGCTGTGCTAATCATCGTCCTCTTCACTTCCCTCCAAGGTATTTTCACTTGCCTTGACTTGATGCAGGAGGCAAAGGGTTCACGAACAATGCTGTGTATTTTAGCAAAACGTGATTTGGTCTTTGCGTCTTGTGTTCATTGATTGATCTACTCAGTCACAGTGCTGCGAAGGTCTTGCCAATCCCCCGCCTCCCCCTGGCTGCCATTGTCCCGTTTCCTTGTATAGCGAGCTCCATCTATCAAAAACCTCACATCAACCCCCCCCCCCCGGGCGTTTCCTGACATACACAGGCCAGTCGTGAGGAACGACTGTGAAGTTGGCTCTCCATGTCCATTCCCGTTTCTCATCCACCAGCCGGAAGGCATAGTCACGTACGATGGTTGCGGTGATCTTTGACAACTCCATTCTCGCAATATTGTGTCCAGGGCAAGAGGCATAGCCCGCGCCGAACTTTTTCACCAAGGTCAGAGCGTGTCAGCAAGGCCAGAACCTTGACCAGAAACAATACCCAGGGACAGCTCGACTTCGGGCGAGTACTCACCGGGATGAAATACTTCCTCTCCAACTCCACCCCTCCTTCTCTAAACCACCGTTCGGGGACGAACTCCCGCGCATCCGAGCCCCATAGCTCCGGAGATCGATGGATCACCCAGGGATTGACCGAGAGGATCGTCCCCTCCGAGAACCTCCGATCACCAATCATGAGACCGCCCGCGGGAACAGTCCTCGCAAGGCCCATAGGCACGGGATGGAAGACCCTCAGCGCCTCTTTGATGCACGCCTGGACGTACGGCAGCTGCTGCGCGTCTGCGAACGAGACCACCTTGGTGGTACACAGGCCGTGCTTCACCGCGTCGTCAACTTCCCGTCGGGCCTTGGCTAGGGCGGCGGGATGGTGCTGTAGGTGGTAGAAGACAGACTGCAGGGCCGTGTTGACCGTGTCTGCTCCGGCGCCGACGTTGTTGGTCGCTTGCGCGTAGATGTTGCGCAAGCTCAACCGCCCCGGGTTTTGCTTGTGTGTTCGGAACCAGTGATCGACGATCACGAACTGCGTCTGCTCATCGGCCTTCTTCTCACGCTCCTGGACGGCCGCCACCGTGCTGTTAAAAACGTGTCCCATGGGCAGGATCCGGAGCCATGTCATGAGCGGGTTGGTGAGGAAGATGTTGCGCCAGTGCCGATAGAAAGGACTGAAGGCAGTGAGACAGCTAAGCATCTCCGAGTTGGCGATCGAGTTTTGGATATCGTAGCCCTTTTCAAGGAAGCCAAATGGTCGCGCGAAGACCACCTCGCCCACCACATCGAATGTCGTGTAGCCGAAGAACTCATCCAGCCTCATGGGATCTCCGCTTTCGGCGTACTTATCCATCCATCCCAACAGCAGCTCGATGGTCTTGCTGATGGTAGGCTCATACTGAAGGACATTGGCTGCGATCACGGTCAGTTGACGTGGCTTTTGAGATGCACTCTTGGGGGCATAAAGGCTTACTTTGGCTGTAAGGGGGAGACAGAGCCTTGGACAGTTCCACCTTTTCTTTCGGATCACAGACGGACATGGGCGCCACAAATCTTCGATCCGGCAGCGCAGTCCCCTTGTACCAGTATCCTTTCGGGATTGGCGCTAGGAGTAGTTTCCTGACTGCTTCTGGGTGGCTGACGCTGATCTCATTGTAGGAGATTCGAACGAAGTGACCTGATCATCATGGATGGTGTTAGCCACGGCGAGTGAAATCAATCCTGCAAGAGTGACCGTACCAAATTCATCGTGAAGTCTTATTGACTGTAAATTCTGGTCTCCTGCAGCGATACGGATGATGTGCCACAACCGAGTGAAGGAGGCCAAGAATGGCCCCGGAATGTCATGAATAGAGCAGCATATATACTTCCGCCATACTAGGATGCTAACGACTCCTACTAGTACCTGGATGCCGATAATGGGCCCAGTGATGACGTCGCTAAGCAGTCCCATGATGATGGGCGCTTGGTCAGAGACGGTATGAGAAACCCGTCGGGAAGATGCGTACTGTGATGCTCGCGGCAATAATTACAGGTGCCCATTAAAATTGTTCCACCCAACTTACTAAGTTTTTAGAATCCTCTCTACCCTAAGACAAAAAGCATATCTGAACTTCTTAAAATATGAGTTCTTCATTTTTATGCCCTACAACAAAACTTTAGGTCGAGAATACTTCCGAATCTCCTAATAGTTTTAGTAACTCTGATTCTTCAATATATAAGGCGTATATTTGAACATATACGTAATTATAATACTTATACTCTTTAATAGTATAAATAAAGTATAAGGAATCTTAAAGATACTCCTAATATATTGAAGCTATAAGATCTGCTAAGTAATGTATTATAATTATAATAGGTATAATAAGAGCAAGTCTACTTAAAGTGAGGATAAAGATTAAGTAGTTAGTTCTAAATATATACTGATGAGAAATTAGAGCTATACGCCTTAGCTTATGAATACAAATTTAAGTTCGTTTCTACTTGCTATTATACTGGAAGCTTTCCTCTATCTTCTTGTTAGTCTAGTCGCCGGTCTATTTGATTCTTCTTAACCCACCACTTCGGAGCTCTGTAATGCGAGTCGGGTGGGGGGACGCGTCATGCCCATACACCTGCATTTAGGCACCAAGTTAGATAAGGGCATGCAGCTCCCACGAGCGAATTATACCGGTTACTTCTTATCTTAAACCCGGCTTCGTTTCGCGGTTGGAATCACTGTCGTGTTCGGTCGTAAGCCGGGTGATAATCATGAGACGATCATGGACGGCTATTCTGCTCTCAAGGTTGCAAATGGCCTGATCCTCCTTCTC
>MUZK01004407.1:0-52128 GCA_003013055.1 Juglanconis sp. DMW523 | reverse complement strand
CACCACCGCCACCGCCACCGCCGTTCGCAGAAACATCAATCTTACTAGTCGCGCTCCCAGGCAAGGGACCCGCAGAGTTGGCGACCCACGCCGTCTCGACCTTCTCGCCCGGCAGGGCACCGCCGACGGTTTGGAAGAACTTCTCGGCGGCCCGACGGTCGCTGAAGCTGACGTGCGTCACGGCGGGCGTGACCTCGATCTCAGCAGTGAACTCGCCGAGGCTGAAGAGGTGCTGCCGCAGGGCCTCGTCCTTGTCGGGGACGGAAAAGTCCACGCCCGTGAGCGCCACCTTCTTGGGCCGGTTGTCGAGGGAGAAGGCGGCGTACGCGGCGTGGATGTTACCACGGCCGGCACCACCGCCGCGGCCTCCCCGGTATGACCCGCGAGGGGCGTAGCCTCCACGACCGCGACCGTAGTAACCACCTCTGCCGCGGGGAGGGTAGGCAGAGTACTCGGAGGAGTAGGTCGATATAGTGGCATCCTCCTCAAACTGGCCATGAGGGTCTAGGCCGAAAGACTTGGCCTCCTCCTGCAACTTCGCCAACGTCGCGCGCAGAGCGTCCGTCTGCGCAGATGACTTCGAGGTGTCGACGCTCTCGTCCTTCACGGCCGTGTTTTCAGCACTCGGCTCTGAGGAATCCTTCCGTGAGCCGGCCAGCTTGGCGAGGAGGCGCTGCTTCTCCGCCTCCTGCTTGGCCTGCAGTTCCTTCCGCTTCTTATCGAGCTCCGCTCGGCGCTCGGCGAGCTCCTTTTTCTGTCGCATCTTCTCCTCGTGGACCTTCTGCGCCTCTTCCTGCTGGTGCTTGAACTCCTCCATATCAATCTCCGGCTCCTGAGCATCTGCTGATGCGCGCGATCCATTCGTAGCCGACAAGTCTTTCTTGGCCCCATTCGCACCACCACCATTGGCGATTTCCACGTGCTTCTCATCCTTATACCAAAAGACCTTGACAAATCGGTTGTCGAATATCACCTTGGGCGACCTGTACGCGGCGTTGGCTGCGCCCCAGTTGTCGTACTTCACAATCGCAAGCCGTTTGTACGGCATCATCGTGACCTCTTCAATATTGCCGAACTGCGAGAAGAATTCACGAACCTGGTCTTCGTCAAAGTTCTCTTCAGGTATGCTCTCAATCACCACCTTCGTCTGGGTCCTGTCACGCATTGGTCCCGCAAAAGAGAAGGGAGCGCGGGCTGGACCCGTTCTCCGCGGGTGCTGCTGCCCTTGGCGATGATCTCTGCGGTGATTTCGATGAACATTATGGTCCATCTCGGCCTCAAGGAACTCGGGAGGGTCCATGGGAAGGTTGGGAACCCAGTTCATCGACTCCGCGATGCCTGGCTCGTTGTCTGCTGGTTGTGTCAGAACTGGTGCGCCGAATGCATTGTAGAAGAAACCCAAGGAAAAATCTGGACTGGGCATGATGGGACCATTCTGGGCAGCGAAACCTCCATTTGGAGGAAACCAACGGCCATCGCGGAAATGATCGAAGTGACCACTCGTAGGCACTTTGTCATGTGGGGCATTCCTGAAATCAAACGGCAACCGACCTTCTGCTGGCAGCTTTGGCAGCTGTATCTGCCCAGATGTCTGGGGCACGGGCAGATTGTTGAGCATGGCTTCGGCCCCGTTGCTGTGCTCATACATGCAGTTGTGACCTCTCGCGCAGTAGCCCTTGTTGTCGTAGTCGCGACACCGACCCCTCCTCTTCTGGGGTATCTGACGCTGGGGAGGGTAGTTCTGTTGTTGAGAAAAGTCGGGTAAGTTCGCCATCTGCATACCGATCTGCTGCTGGAGCAGTTGAAGCTTCCTCATCGCTTCCATCGGGTTGCCGCTGGAGAGGAGGCTCGTCATGTCGACCGCGGGTCCGGTCGGCGCGAAGGGTGGCGCATTCGGTCCAGGCGCGTTGGCATATCCATACTGCAGCGGCTGCACCGGCTGTGGGCGATCAGGGTCTACATAGCCCTTGCGCCCTCCACCGCGCCGGGGCTGCTTAAACGACCGCCCGCCGCCCTGGAACTGCTCGCGCCCATTAGGCGCATCGAAGTCGCCACGGTCTTGGAAGCCGCGCTTACGCCCATGAGCTGCAAGACCGCTCGAAAAATAGGATTGGTTGGGGGCCAGAGCACCGAAGGAAGGTGGAGGCACGGTAAGGGGCTGGGCTTTGGGAGGAGGGGGTGCGCCGGGGATGTAAGATTTGTACTTGATCGCTTGAATAACATCGTTGGTGAAGACTTTCGTATCTGCAGATGTTGTGTCTTAGCGTGCGCTCTCTGTCGCAAAGAGCCAGCAGGTCTACCTACCTTCCTTGAGGAAGGGGGTGATTTCCGCGTCGAAGACCTCCTGAACATTTGTGTCGTCGTTGGCGTTGTGCAGAAGGGCTAGGACGTAGTCGGCGAGGACATCGGCATCGGCGTCGGATCTGTAGGAGACTCGATGGTCAGTGAGACATTCTTGCTGAAATGCGGTGCTCAGCTTCGGCGAGGATGGAGAGGCGCCACAGACGTGTTCTCGAGGCGCTTGACAATCCACTCCTTCAGCACCGGCGAGTCCTCCTCGGGGAACTGCATCTTTCCCACGATCCTAAATAGTAGATGAAGGCATCAATAGGGCAAAGGTACGTTTGAGAGGTTTGAAGATGCCGTCGAAGGTGCCGTGGTGTCGGGGTCCAAATCGAAGGTTGCGGGGTGCCTTGAAGCAGATACTGTTGGTTGTTGGCGGTTGGTTGACGTCGCGAACATGATGGAGTCCGGGAGTTCGAAAGTTCCATCGCAGCGCGTCTTGGTGGGTCTCAGCGGCTTTAGCTCCCGAGGTCTTGGTCAAGGGTTATTGACTAGCGTGCTGGGGTCCGGGTTCGGGTTCGGGTTCGGGCGGAACCAAGGATATGGAAATGCCTACTTTGGACATATTCTTGATGCTTCAGCTTCTCTTCCAGGGGCTCGCTTATTTCGATTCTCGCCTTTTCGTGCATAGGTTGGTATTACGCAGTACGGCTTACAGGGGATCCCACATATGTAATAGTCGTAATGATGGTGAAAACAAATGTCACCCCATTGAGATGTATGGTTCGTGAGGACTGCACGGCTGATAAACACATGTAAAGCTGCTCGGGGACACAGCATAGATCTGGAATCATCTTAAATTTACTTTTCAAAGCAGGTGATACTATTAAGTCTGTACGTAGGATTTAGCCCGTGACAGCTGATCAGTGCTTGTGGTGATTCATTAGAAACCGTACGCTTGCTTTTAGTGTTCAGACATGACAGGTTGGGCCGTTACGTATGTGGCGCCGCGGAATTATTCAATCCTTCTGGGCTCCTCGCTGGCACGCAAAACCTCGTTGGTGTCTCGACCCAGCCGTCCGTCGCTAGCGGAAAGCTGGAATCTCACGGAGCGTTCCAGTGCCAAAACTCACCTCTACCCGAGCTACCGGACACCCACAGTCATCATACACTTCAAGCATCAAATCATTAAAAAAGGGGGCGGGGGCCAAGCAAGATGATCGGCAAGGTCCTCGACAATGCCGGAATGGCTAGCGATAGCAAGAAGAGACGCTCGAGGTGAGCAGAGACCCGGAGAGAAAGGAGAAACCTTTGGCCAAGTGCTGTGAGATAACGAGGAACCACAGCGGTGTCACAATACCTGACCCAATCTCAGTCACGGAACACGGGAGGACTTTCAACGCGTATAGGTAAGAAGACAACTTGCCCTTGGGGGCAGTTCTGGTAATGCGTTGAAGGCAACAACTGACATCACGAGGGGGTTCAGAGAGGGCAAATACTTCTTTCCAAATGACGGTGTAGGTTCTCTCGTTTGTAGCATCACCAAGAGTCCTCCAAGCTAATAAACCAACAGACGGAGCAATCTCGACTAGGTACGTCCACAGTCATGGCGGCATCTCCAAGTCAACAATCCTAACACCACCCGCCACCCCAGATCTCCAGCACAAAGCTTGGAAACTCGCCATGGACGGCGCCCTGGCATGGGCCCCCGTAGAAAACATAGAGCTTTCCAACGTCCTGGATATCGGCACGGGCACAGGCGCCTGGGTCATCGACTTCGCCGAGTCGCATCCGGAAGCCCAGGTCTTCGGCACCGATATCAGCCAGATCCAGCCGCTGTACGTGCCTCCGAACTGCCAATTTGTGCGCGAGGACAGCGAGGAGGAGTGGGTGTTTGGGTTTCACTTTGATTATATACATCTGCGCATGATGTGAGTATATCGGGCGACTGTCACGGTGGTGTAACTTGAAAAAAGGATTTATGTAATAACACGCGGGAGGGCTGCAGGGCGACTTGCTTTGCGGATTATAGGGGCATGGTGAAGAAGGCTTTCGACAATCTTCGTCCGGGAGGGTGGGTTGAGTATCAGGTGCGTACGTAAATCCTTTCTCCGTCTGCTTCATGGTGCCGACCTAACACGATAAGTTTACAGGAGTTCTCCCTCGAAGCCAGCAGCAACGACGAATACACGCAGCACGTCTTGCAGAGTGACCCAGCATCTCACCAGGGGTTACTAAATCGCCTTAGGGAGGGCTTCTCGATGCTTGGCCGAGACGTCGATATCACCCACAAGACCAAAGGCTGGTTGGTCGAAGCAGGTTTCGTAGACGTGGTCGAGAAAAGGTTCTCTGTGCCGTGAGTCAAGATCTATCTGTTCCGGCTGCTGCACTAAAATGCACGAACACTCGCCGATATTGAGATCTAGAATCACTCCATGGAGCTCAGACCCACGTGAGAAAGAGATGGGTGGCATGCAAGCCAAGAATTTGCACGACGCGATCGAGTCCGCCATAAAGGCGCTGTACGCTGCAAGTCTGTCACAGGAAGACACGCAGTCGTATATCAAGGCTTGCCAAAACAACTTGAAAGATCCTGACCTCAAGATCTACCATACTTGGTTGGTGCTTCTCGTCCTCAGCTCCTGTGCCGTATTATTGATCGCGATGTCCATAGGTCTGTCATTTATGGGCGCAAACCATATTTTGGTGAGATCATGTAACCGCAGCGGTCTTGGTGAGCCATAAGACTAGAGGCCAGCACGATCGCAAAGAACCAGCTGGGCCAATAGGTAGTAGGCATCGGTGGCTGTGTTGGAATGTCTCATCTCAAGTCTGGAAATACTGGTTATAATCTGCATGCGATGCAGCCCCCGTCATCACTTCAATGATCTTGATGGTCATGCTTCCATATAAGACACCCAAGACGAATCAAACAAACGAAAGGAAGTCTCTATATTAAACAATACCATCTTTTCAGACTTTTCAACGCCGAGTTTTGCCGCTGGGTATTTTGGGTCCTCTAATTGTCCCCTCTCAAAAGCAAGAAACATCGCCATCGATGTTGTAGTTGGCAACAGCTACGAAGGGACTGGTCCCCCCGCATCAAGGCCGTAATGGACCACTTAGTCGTTCGAAATGTTGCTGTCTATAGACTCGTTCCATACACTTCGCGAATTCATGATCATTTATTCTCGAGCATCCCAAACGCCATGCATTATGAAAAACAGACCAACGAGGCCTGCGGCAGTTGAATTGCAGGTCCAGAAGTTGTCGTGGTCGCGGCAGTCACTCATTGCCCCTGCAGGTGTGACAAGCCAGTACGGACAGGCTCTCAGCCGTCTCAATAAAGTTTCAGTCCGAAGAAGGATCAAATGTTCTTCAAGAGCTCTCATGGTTTTCGAAGTGCCGCCATTACATTAGGATCTGGTGGATTGGACCCAGTCGGTCCGTCAGTCCCTTCAGGAGCCAGAGCGCCCGCGTAGTGTTGGAGGGCCAGTGTCCAGTTTGGGGGGAAACAATTGAAAATCGCCAGCTGTGTAGACGATAGTAGCTGGATCGATCCAAGTCAAAACCAGTCATTTGGAAGCCAGAGGGGATTCTGGGAAAGGTGCCATCCCATCAGACCATGGAAGCTTGTGTGTTTGGTGCTGGGGCAGACTGTTGAGGAGACGGAGCAACTTCAGGGGCATCCTGGACACCGTCATGAGCCTCAGAACCAGCTTGGGCAGCTTGAGTAGACGTAAGTAGACCAGGATCCTGGGACGAAGCTTCCGCTCCCTCTTGAGGAGGCAAAAGGTGTTCCGGCAGGAGTATGGTCGAACAATAGCGCAGCTCCAGTGTACGCGAGGTCGTGGGGTGGAATGGAGGGTCGAGTCGCCGCTGGACGACGTCAGCCGCTAATAAGGAGTTAGCATCATCTCATAATCAACACGAAGGAATGGAATTCGGATCTACTGACCTTTGAGGTTGATGTGCTCAAAGTACGACTGATATTCAGGGTCCTCAGTCGTGAGCACGTCATCCTCTTCTCGTACCGTGATCTTGGGCAGAGCCTTACGGATGGTGAGAAGCATCCGCAAAAGCTCAGCAAGCTGGTCCCCTTGCCCTGTGAAGTCACCCGGCTGCGCCTGCAGAGGCCAGATTTCCTTGAGCTGGGGAACCCTCTCCCAAATGAGGAACGCCCAGGTAGACTTCTCCACGCTGATGAGCAGGAGCAGGATGGCGAAGAACATAGGCTTCTCGATCACGATCCGGCCGTCCTGGAGATCGCGACCCATGTGCAGAAGAAGCTGCTTGCTCGTCGTCTCAGCCTTCATCTCCGCCGCGGTTGACAGCTGAAGGCCAAGGGTCTTGAAGAGATCTTCATCTGTCTCTCTTGTGATCGGCCTCGCTTTCTCCCGTGCTACAGGAGATGGTCGGACGCTATACTTCCATTTAAGCTCGCGTTCAATGATCTCGACATAACCCCAAAGATCGAGAGCCAACTTCAAGATTCTGTTACCACTGGACGTGGCTTGTTCAAGGGCCATCTCAAGAGTGATGCGAGAGAACGTGGCTTCCTCCTTTCGGACGAGCTCGGGCAGGATCTGGTCAACGTAGATTTGCATCCTCTCGGGAAGATCATCGCGGGGATCAGCCATGATGATCTTGGGGAAGACGGTCCGGTACTCCTCACTGATGGTAGGGTCAACAAGCTCTCCGGGATTGGTTGCGCGGAGAGCCTCGAAGGCGAGAGTGACACCTTCATCAGAATGAGTAGCCTCGAGCACCACAATAGGGTGGTTGGTGTTCGACGTCTGTTGCAAAGAATCGACAGTCTTGGAACAGTGATGGGCTTGGACACGAGCACCGTAAAGGTCCAGCTTGTCGGTAAACTTGGTGCGGATGCATCCAGTTCGCCATATTCGTGGCGACAAGACCTTGCGACAGGTCTCACATGGGTCACCTTGGGAGCACGTTTTTCTCAAGATCCGACAACGGATGCAGGCGCCGATCCTTCTGATGTTTTGAACCTCCTTTCTTCTGGGCTCAGAGAACCGTGCTCGAGAGTGGCGTCCCCTGGTGCCATTCTGATCGACTCTGAAAACAGTGCGCGTAGGAATGCCCATCATTGGTTGCATCGACGCAGGCTTGGGTGGGGTGGGTGTGTTGGTCATATATGTGAATTGGCCCCAGGGCAGTTGTGAGTTTCCAGCTGGAGCGTCTGAGGAAGGTGGAAGAGGCTGTTTATCTGCAGCTGGTGGGGTGTTGTTGAGAGCTGGGGTGACGGTGTTAGGCTCAGTGTTTGCGAGCCTGGCGGCATCAGATGGTGTCATGGCAGCCGGTGAGGGATTGCCTGGTGTTGGGCGCTCCATCTTGGGGGACGGTGTCGGAGCAGTGGCCTGTGACGCTGGAGGGGTGGCACGGACAGGTACCGATTCGCATCCCTGAGCCGGCTCTACCGATCCTATGGCTCGCGCAAGCTCTTCACCAAGGTTGCTTGCAAGGTTGCCTGCGAGGTTGCCTGTGAGGTTGTTGAACAGGGTAGGGTCCAACATTGTCGCTGAATTCAGCCGAGCCGCCGCCGCCGCCGCGACAGTCAAGTTGGGTGCTTCGTTCGTGACCGTTGCGGCCTCATCAGAAGCATGAGTCTGCTCCCCGCCATTGCTCTGATGCTCGGTGTCCATGGCGCCTGTCAGAGGCGTTAGATCTTGCATGGCCAAGTCCCAACTGGAGAGTCTGCCACGGCCAAACTGAGCAATGGACTGACCTTGCTTCTCCTGAGGCTGGTCTTTCTGTGGGGTTGGCTGGGGGCTCTCCAGAGCAAACTGATCCTGGATTTGGAAGTGATCGGCTCCAGCAGTCGCACCTAAGCCAGCCGACGCCATGATGCCTGACATGAGCTCTGCACCGGTCATAGCATGCTGAGGTTGACCTCCATCCTCTCCATGCTCATTCAGGTGGGTGATCTGCTGTCTAGAGACCTCAGCAAGGGTCTCGAGGGGAGTCCAGCTCTGCTGGGACTGCAGCAGTGAGAGATCCAGGGCAGGCATTTGGGCCTGCTGTGGCTGGATCTGCTGCTGGGCATGGTGAGATTGCTGTTGCTGTCGGGACTGAAGGGAGCGCGGAGTTCTGGAAGCGTTGATGCCATTCAGGGCGAGACAAGCGTTGATACGTTGGGACTGGGTGATCATAGTGCAGCGCTTGGTGAGATGGTTTGTTAGGCTGTCGAACCGGCCCTTGGGAAATTCCTCGCCGCACAGCTTGCATGTCTGAGGATATCTGCTCCCATAGCGTCAGTGAAAGGGACAAGACAATCATGTACGTTCGGAAGGGAAGTAAATCCATGCCCTGCGCAGTACAGCTTGGGTTTCTCTGTAGAGAAGACTGAAATTCCCAACGACTGGAGGCTCCAATAATGAAGGTTCCACTGGCCCAAGCCCTGGAGGAGTCGAGGTCTCTATCGCGCAGAGACTCGAGAAGGGGGGGTCTCGTGGACTCACCGGTTTGAATTGTCCTCCAACTTGGGCCCGCGGTGGAAGTACTCCTGGATGACAGCATTGGGGCGGCGGCCCATGGCGATTATCGTCACTGCCCGAGGCAGATTCAAGCTGTGGAAACCTGCTGTGATCTAGCTGGCCTCGCCGATGGGCTGCTCGTCGTCGTCGTCGTCGTCAAAGGTGAGAGTGCTCATCGATGCGAAAAATCTGCCGGCGGAAAATGGTCACCGCCTTTTGCAGCGTGTGGAGAACTTGAGGGATTGGAAAGGCGGTCGGCTGAGACGAGACAGGGATCATTGTTTAGCGGCTGTGAAGGGACAAGTTGGCGGAGACTCCCGAGTTAACGCCTCGGCGCACAGGCCAATCATTCTTTTGTGGAGCCACCATATTCAATATCCCGACTTTCCTCTTGCAACCAAGTGTGAAGCTTGCTTCTCTTTCCAGAATAGCCCCTCCGGAGTCCGTACATCTGACGGCGCGATCAGTCAAGGAAGTGGCATCCAGGAGTTAAGATTAGCTCCCGTCAGTACGCGCTCGGATAGTCATAAAGAATACGTCTCATTTCTTGAATATGCTCTAATGTGAGACCTGTGCCATCCTCATTGACCAGGCGAGATGGATGAGTAGTGGCGAAGTGTGGTCGAGGCTGGTTTGCACTATTATGAACCCATGAATAGGGCTCGATTTCTCGACGTGCAGGAAAATGATTGATGCTGTTCCCAGGTGGAAAGAATACTATTGATTTGGGCACCAGAACTAGAACCTCTGCATTACTCAGGTAGGATATCGGTCCATGTCCGACAAGCTCCTAGTATATACGAATGAAACCTTTCCAACAGCTAAGAGACAGTACTCCGGTACCGTGTTCGTATCAATGAAGCTCAAACAGTATGCCATAACTGCCCAGCCTGGATGGAACAAGGCTAGGCGCAAAGCTAGGTTCAAAGCGTGGCTCAAATCTTCTCTTGCACCCCGCTCCCACAGGATACAAATGTTCCCATGACCCTCTCTCGAGTACGAGATGGAGAGCTGCGCGGGCTGCGATATCTTAGTTCTTCAACCGAAGCTTGGCGCTTCCGACACCCACGTCAATCTCATCCTCATCTACCTAGAAGCCACAACGCCCGCAAGCACGATGCCCCCACCAATATCTACCCCCTCTCCCCTTCCCATAGCCGTGATAACCGGCGCCGGCGGAATAGGTCTCGCCGTCGCACGCCGTCTCGGAACAGGCCACCACATCCTCCTCGCGCACTACCGCGAGCCAGGCCTATCCGACGGCACCCAACAGCTCCAGGAAGAGGGCTACATCGTGACCCCCCAGCTCTGCGACGTCACCTCCCTAGCCTCCGTCCAGTCCCTCGCCTCAGCAGCCGCCGGTCTAGGCCGCGTGGCCGCGGTCGTGCACACCGCAGGCTGCTCGACGAGCACAGCCGGCAACGCCATCTTGCGCATCCTGCAGACGGACCTGCTGGGCACCGCGTACGTCATCGAGGCGTTCGCGGAGGTCGCGAGCCCCGGCATGAGAATGGTGTGCATCGGATCCATGGTCGCGTTTCACCCCGAAGCCCGGGACGCCGTGAGCGCTGAGCTGGAGAAGCACATGGCGACCGCGCCGCTGGACAAGCTGCTCGAGCACCCGGAGCTGTCGCCCGAGACGTTCGCGAACATGTATAGCCCAGCAGGGTTTGCGTACGCATTCGCGAAGAAAGGCAACCTGTTTAGGGTCAAGGCCAATGCAAGGCGGTACGGCGAGAAGGGCGCGACGATCAATTCCGTCAGTCCTGGTACGGTGATGACAAAGATGACGAGGATGGAACTAGACAGCCCTGCGGCGCATATCATGGTAGATGATGTTGCCAACAGTGCGGCTGCGAGGTGGGGAAGCCCCGTGGATGTTGCGAATGCGGTTGCTTTCCTGTGTGGGAGTGATGCGGCGTATATCTCTGGGACTGATATTTTGGTGGATGGGGGAATAATTGCGTCGATGTGTATGAAGGTGCTTTGGGGTTCGTCTGCGGTGGGACAGACTTCGTAGACAACGCGCCATGAGAGGCGGGAAAGCGCCAACCTCACGGGCAGACAAATGAAAAGGAGGAGGGTTGGTAAGATGGGAAATTGTAAATGAATTAATCACTTGACATCAGCGGTGGCCTATGTCATGCCCCCCAATTGGTACCACCCAGGTGATTACCACGCCTCTACCGGCATCTTAAATTGAACCAGTAATTGACATGGTTGTCGTCGAGATGCTGCTGTTATCCCCTCTGTTCGTCGCTCCACCGGGCGCAGCCTCCCTCCTCTTCGCCTTCTTGAAACATGCGAACTCGCTCTTGCTCGCCTCCCTAAGCCTCTTGAGCACGCTCCTCATCTCCGGCAGTTCGCTCTGCAGCCTCGCACGCGCGTCATTATCCGTCCGGGAGTCGAGCTCCTGGTAGATCTGAGTCTGAACCTCGGAGGATTTCTCGGTCATGTACTGGTTCAGGGTCTGCGCGACGAACTCAACGTCGAGGGTCGCCTGCATCAGCGCGGAAAGGTTGTACTTGGGCCGGCTCTTGAAGGCCTCGAGGAGCTCCTTTGAGGACTGCTCGAGCAAGTAAGAGAGAACCTGGCTGGTGAGAGTAGCAGCGGTGGTAGAGACCTGGGAGTGTACGAGTACCAGGTTGAGGAGGGCTTGGTACACGTAAGGTTTCACTTCCTTGGGCTTGTCGTTGGCTGCGGCTGGTGGCCAATCTACGGCTGTGATGCCTTGGCGGATACCAGTCCGTAATGATTCTATGTATGGTCGAGTGTAAGACTGGAATAGACGTGCGTCAATCTGTCCCAACACGTCCTTGATCTTCTTTTCCTCGTCCGTCAATTTAACAGAGAAGGCGTTCTCAAATTGAGTATTCAGACCTGGAACGACTTCGGCTCGGAGTGATTGCAAGTTGCTCAGCGTCAATAGCATGCGCACGTTCTGTATACAAGATCAGCTTTCGCACTTGGTCAAACAATGCAGACGGCAGACTTACCCTGTCATTGGCATTGACGGTCGATGCACCACCCATGCTGGATGCGCGCGAGCTGCCTCCATTGACGACAACAAAGCCCTCCTCAGTAGTCCACTCGTCATCTGTCTTCCTGACAGATCGCTCTGCATTCTCGACCATGCCGCTCAGTGCCTTGTACAGTGTCGTAACATACTGACTGCGGACCATTTGCAGAAGCTTGGTTGGCGGCGGTTGGACAATATCCCCGGCACCAGGTTTCGACATCGCATCCGAGATGTACAGAATTTGCTGCATGCCTGTGAGCAGGGCACTCTCGAATGCTTTGAAGCTCGCGGGCATCTTGGTGACATCTTTCCTTTCAGGCGACCTGCTCCAGTCCTCAACATACTTGATGTTCTCCGCGTCCTTGTTCCACGCGGCACACACAGCAGTGACGCACCGCTCTCTTGCAGATCCAACCAGGGCTCTCAAACGTTCAGCCACTGCACCATCACCGCGGGCCACTGGGGTCAGGCTAGCCATGTCGCAAGCTCCTGATCCAACCAAGGCAAGCGCCTTGGATAGGTAGTGGACACCACTGACTGAGTTGGACCACGGCGGCCAGAAAGCAAATTTCTCCCATGGTTCACCCCGCTTAGGAGATGGCGGTGGGATGCTACTCGGATTGAAATCCATGCGAGGAATCCTGAGAGCATTAGGCGTGAGAGCTCCACCGCCACCGAGAGACGCAGTCAAGGGCGTGCTCGGTGTTGAGGGCATGGGCGAGACGAGCATGGACAGATCCTCGGGGGGCGGACCAGCAAAGAACGAGAGAACGTGCTCCCGTATGATATCCACGAGCTCGACTGTTCCCTTCTGCAGGTCCACCGCTCCCTGTTGGTTCAAGTCGTGGTGCTTCAGCGATTCGCCGTTGTATCCAGTCGGCAAAGATTTCTGTGTCCTTCCCTCCAGGAAACCCTGGACTGTGTGCCAAAATTCGACCACCTCTCCAGTAATGCCCTGGGAGGAAAGCATGCCGGTCAAAAAGGATACGATCTTCTCCCACAGCTCTACAATATCGGCGGAATCGAATGAGTGAGACCTGCTCTCTATCGACTGTCGTGCGATGGACTTGAGATGATTTGCGATTGTCTGAGAGCCGGGCTTATCAGCATTAGCAATGCGCCGCCTGGCGACCTCGATCTCGACCTTGGTTCGATCTGCTGTTGCTGCAACCTTGGCTTTGAGATAGTCGTACCGGCTCAAAAGCCACACCCATATGGGATTCTCATCCACGCCCAGCTCAAGTAATAAGCTTATGAGCTCTATGTGCTGATCTTGTCGTCCGGATAATTCTGATTTTGGTGTTGTATGGAGGTTAATGAGCTTCTTCCACATATCCCGCTTGAACGCCTCAATCTGTTCGTGTACGTCGTGCCACATTCGACCGGCTAGGAGAATTTGGTAGACTTGTTCATCAGGCAGCTTTTCCGAACCTGCCTGTGCCATCTTGCGGGCTTCGTTGGCGAAATTCCGAGCCCTGTTGTATTCCTCAACAAGTGCCTCGTGGTCTTTTCGCTTGATGCTTTCTGCGATGGCCGAGCTCGTTTCAACGTATTCTTGGTACTTCTCCAGAGTCGCGGCAACCACTTTCAAATTCTCCTCCTTGTCTCGACCACCCAAAGCCGGACCCCATACGTCCTCTGCCTTGGCCGAGACGTCGAGCAGTGGAGCCTTGATTCCAGCGACACCATACTCGCTCTCCTTGATCAGCGCATTCTTCTTCCTTGGATCGGGAGCCAGAGGGTTTGGCAGAGCCATCCCAGTACTGTTGCGGAAGCTATTTCTGCTGGCGTGCCTGCTGTGCGCGCGAGCTCGGTTGGCAGGCGGATTCGGGTCGGCGCCGCGGTACTTCATCTCCTTATAGACATTGTCGATGGTGGCCTTTGCGCGCACGAAGCGTTCGAAATTAGACTCGACGAGGACCTTGAGGGATGCACTCTTCTGATCGATCGATTGGGACAAGATGTCTAATCCGTTGAGCAAGGACTGAGTGTCTGCCGTCGCGTGCATCTGGGAGAGGAACAGGGCCGGGGAGAAGGTCGTCGAGGACATGAGGAAGCGTTGTCCTGTCGTCACGCAGTAAGCGCATGATCACAATGATCACAGACACCAGTAAGCATACGTAACCTAGGGTCCTCCTGCACGGGCACACCGAGCTGCTTCAACGTCCTGATGACGCTGTCGGTAGTGCCCAGGGGATCGGGCTCGTCCTTCTGTACGATATTCCCGACGCCATTGGCCGACTTCTGGTGACCCGGAAGTATGCTGTTCCTGTTGCTCACTGCTTTTTCAAGGGCTTGGTACCGCGACTTGCGCCGATTGGCCTTCGTCTTCGCGTCCTCTTCTTCGGACACATCGCTGTTGTCCTTCTCGGTGGGCCACTCGACTGGGTATGGATTCGACAGCTGATAGAAATCCAGCACGTTTCTCTCGAAGTCAGCCATCGTGGGTGGGTACACGGCCCAGCGCCGCAGTCAGATGAGAAGCGTGGCAAGTAACGCAACTTGGGAATGGAGGTTGAGAGGTTGTAATCTTAAGAGAAGCATCCATCACATAAGGTGTCATCGGTGAGCAGTGCACAGACCAGCTTAGGATTAGTCAGCGTTTCAGCCGCCCATTCTACAAGGTTCAGACCAAACACCAAAGACTAGCCCACAAAAGCTCTCGATGAAAATTGTAACTCACACCTTCTTGGTTTCTCAGATTCATCATGGTTGTCTCAAAATTTTCAGTGCCGAACGCGCAGACAAGGCTCGCCATCAAGGCAATGACTTGTACAAGGCTGGTCGGATCAATGATGGTGAGTCTTGGCCTGTTTTCCGTATTAGTGTATGGCCGCTCATGGCTCGTTTTGATTCTACAGCCATCAAGGCCTACAAAGTAGCAGCATCGATGACCGCTTCGGACCCAATGCCTCTGTCCAACCTGTCTGCTGTCCCCTTCGAGGCAGGAGACCAGGCCAGTCAAGACAGCCTGGAGATACGATCCTCTCCTACGCCGAGTTCTTCTTCACGATGGCGGTCAATGCTGTCTCTTCACTTCGCGACCGCATGATGGCGGAGGTTTGTTTGGGAGAAATGGCCGAAGTAATGGAACGCACAAGATACCAAGCTTTTGAGTGTCCCCATGAGAGTGCGTCCAAGGACGGCACAGAGTCGACCAAGTGGCCAGACAAGTATCATGTCACCACATGAGCAACATTCCGTAAATCAACAATCTGGTCCCACGCCGCAAAACACGTCACTGCGAGCCATTTCACTGAACTTTTCCAAAGCGACCATGTCGGCGGGCCCCTAACAACTTCGTCCATGGGTCTCCCATACTGGAACGAGGACAAGGCACAGGACTTGTCTCCCGTGTCCTCCGCAACCCACCAATATGGATGTCCATTGACCAGTTCCTATCCGAATACCTCCTTATGTACGACCGTAATCTTGTTCGGTCACACTTTTCCTTGAAGCTCTCATCAGACACTCTGGAGGAAAAGAATGACCTCATGCACCAGATGGGCTTTCCCTTCCCTTTGTCCTACTCTTTGATGCAGTACTTCCTCTGGGAACGGACCGAACCGCGGCAGATGACTTTCGAGCAGCTCATGCCCAGGCAAAAGTTGCTCCAGTGGCTACACGCCCACTTCCTGAAGCTGTGCCTTCCTTATCCCCGACCAAAGCTGAGCATGGCACTCGTCTTCGCCCCGCTGAACCTGACCGTATTCATGCGCCTGCTCTTGCACGTTGCCGAGCTGGGATACCCGGCGCACTGGCTCTCCTCCCTCGTCACGTCGCTCCTGGAAGGTGAGATCATTACCACCGCGAGGGCGCCGCGGCGGGTTGTCCTCTCGGAGGAGGATGTCCATGAGTTGCATCCCTCACGGAAGCTCTGTACGAAACCGTGGTCGCTGGAACTTTCTGTCTTGGTGAGCCTTTGGCAAGGTATTCTACCCTTCGGTCTGATTGCTCCCGCGCGCTTGCTTCCTCGGATCCAGGACATTGTGGAAAACACTGTCACCTTTCCAGAATGCCAGAGCGTGTTTCCTCACGTTCCACACTTCATGTTAGTGTTCTATGATGAGGAGAGATTCAAGAAACCTCCTCAAGAACTACGATCACTCTTGTTAGACGATGAACATGGTTCGGATTCGGCTTCCTCGCAGGCGATCAGGGCAAGCGGCATTACGTTCCGATGGGCGACGAAGGACCAGTCGGCGACGTTTCGGATGAACCAAGACACGTTCAAGAAGATGGTGCAAGAAAATTGTTGGCGCATGTATGTGTGGAGGACGGATTCATGGGAGAAAGAGAGCTGTGCGGTGGAGCTGCAGGAGGCGGTTGTTCAAAAGAAGACCTGGGAGGAGTGGGCTTCCTGACTGTATCATGGCCAGTCACCGGATGTGAACCTTTTTTTCTTCTTTTTTTCCTTCTTGCTTCTTTCTCTTTAGTCATCGAAGAGATTTGCGTAATGCCTCGCACCGTCAGAAGAGTCGTTTGGGCCCATAGGACAAGATGATCGCCCTTGCAACACATGGTCAGTGCAATTCAAACGTTGACGCCACGTATTAGTTTCGTGATGACACTCCCAGTGTCACCGGTTGTGCAACGCATGTAAGGGACAGTGAAGCAAAGCCAATGAAACCAAGACAAGTAGAAACACCCATTGGACCGGAAGCAGTGGTGGTCAGAGGGACCAGTCGTCCTACCATGCTCCATCAGTAGCCCTCCGCCCGTTGAGATTTCGAATCTTGTGGTGAGGCGGTGGTTTCCAAACCGCCACGACGGTTCATCCAATGATAGCTGAGCAGATGCGTTGTATGTGACTTGTGCCTGCCAAGTCAGCCCTAGGATGTAGTGTACTTGTAGGATGAGGCGGGCAGACCCACAGCGCCCTCCATACTCCAGCAGCCTGCCTCTTTGGAATCTTTGACGACCCTGGATCGGACATGAGTCGAGCAAGCACTTGCACCGACAAGATCCGACAAGATCCGACAAGATGGATGCCGATCACGGCTGCCGACATTCACCTGGGGAAATGACGATGATGCGCTTTGGGACATCGTGGGGTTGACATGAAGCTGCTCCACCGCCCCAGAAAGGGAACCAGACTTCGCTAGTACACGTGTAGTGTACAGTAGTCTCCGGATTCGAGGCTGCAGAAGGGGCCATCCCGGTACATGTTATATCCGGAGGAAATGCAACAAGAAACAAAATCCTGTTTGCTTGACAGCCAGCATTCCAAGGTCTTATAACGGGCGGCTACGGCGGGTTGCTGGGGAGAGAGTGTGAATTTTGGGCATTCCTCGTTATCCAGCATGGATTACTCGATGAGGTATGGTCGTTGCTTTGCGATCGACCTTGTCTCTGACAGTTACGAAAAGAGCGAGAAATTGGCGAGGCCGGTGGGCATGGGAGGCATGGGAGGCATGGGAGTCATGCAGCTGCGTGTTTTCTAGAAGCGCCAAACACACGCACACGGACGAGCTGCCAATCGCTGGGCCCGGAAGCTTATTAGCTCGACAACGACATCGGAAGCTCTCCGTCAGCCTTGTGTGCGAATAAGCTTCCCACAACGTCTGACAACAGGGCAATTCATGCCGTGTCTTCCGTATGATCCTTCTGTGTCTGACAAAAAACACAAGAACTGAGACAGCCCGGCCCTTTCAAGCTGGTGGTGCCTTTCTTGCCATGGTCCGGTGGCTCCACCGAGTCGCCGGCTCCTCGGTGCCGAGTGTACCAAGTACCTAGGCACGAAGCACCCTCCAAGTTCATGTCCCTGGACCCTGAAAAAAGAAGGGGAAGAAGGGACTGGGCCCCTCCCGAAGACGAGACGCAATCGCGAGCCAGCCTCCAGGAAGATGGAGCTTGTGTGGTGACTACTTATATTGCTTTTATCATCAGTCAGTTCCGGGTGTGTGTGGGGATGAGAGGCTCCGTCGGATCGACAACCAGGCGCGGCAGCAAAATCACGCAGTCACACATGCGCGACTGTTTCGGTCTTCGGTGATTGCGTGCATTGTGCCTTATGGCTCCACGATGCATAAGACATAATATGATAATAGAATATTTAATCTGCGTCCGTTCCCGACTCTTTCCCCTGCCCAGCCTTGGGCTCTGACAATCTGTTTCTCGGCTCTCGATCTTCCCTAAAGTTTTAGCTCACCGTCGAAGTCTTTCTTCCCCCTTGACCTCTGAACTACACCAGTTCTCTTCTCGCACTCACCAATCATGTCTGGATCATCTGCTGCCTCCCACAGGGACGTCAAGTCCGCTCTTGAGACCAAGCCTCTCAAGTTCCAGATCAAGACCGGCGGTGCCAAGTACACCTGCCAACTCCACACGGACCGCGCCACGTAGTAAGTGTTGTCTATGGCCTCTCCCGACCCAACTCCCCGGGTCACGATGCGGGCCAAGCTAGCCAAGCCAGCCAAGCTACGATGCCAAGTTCTCCCGCGAACACCCAAGAACCGATGCTCTGTCAGATCATGACTGACAGGTTTTCCCACAGTGAGCGCAGCAGACCCGCCCAAAGCAGCTCTGGGGCTTCTATCAACTCCTCCTCGACCTCCCACTCCAAGTAAATGGGTTGGAGAAATGGCCTCGCGTACTCGACATCCTCTATCTCCCGGGCGGAGAGAAGGGGGGTTGCATCAAGGCCATACATATAATTCTACGACGCCCCCCCCTCCCCCCACGTCCAACTCATCATCCATCCTACTCTACCATGCACAATCCACCACGACCACGACAGAACTACCGGAGCCACCACTACGCACGGCTGCTACTGCGCCTTTCCTTTCTGCGTTCGACGATCGGCGTTGGAGTGTTTGCATTAGAGATAAAAAGTGGCAGGCTGTGGAAATGCGATTTGGTGTTTGTTTCGGGGCACCCAGAACTTCGGTTCATCCAAGGGTCGACTCGTCGACGCGAAAGCCACATCCCTGACCTCGCCCGTGGCCATGATCAGGGACCCCCCTTGGGTATGTAGACGGGGCCGAGTACCGGATCGGCACGGATCGGCAGTCCCATGTTGGATCAACAACTCTTGACCACAGTAAGAGATTCTGGCTGGCTTGAGGTCCCAATGCTGTGTGGAAAAGTCAACCTGGGTCTCATCCCCGGCGTTACATATGTTGAGAGCAGAGCTTTTTTAATTTTAACTAGAGAGCTAGACAGCGAGCGATTGGAATGTTACCTTGGAATTACTCTACCACACTGATGGGTGTGCTGTGTGCATCAAAACAGACGCGCCGACTTCATGCAGACTAAAGTCCGTTTCGGAATTTCTTTTCTAGGTTTGATCGCATTGAATTTGCTATGGATGCTTCCTACGATAGCTCTTGGTCGATCTCGTCCTCCGCGGTGGAGATCCACCATCGTATGTTCAGACCCGCTCTTGAAAGTATTCGTCAAGCCCCAGTCTCTTGTCCTTATTATGCCTCAGTGCACCTCGCTCCCGGGACTTTTCATCTGCCTCTTCCTCATGTGTGTCACAGGAACGCCATGGATGGTACCATCACCTCCACACAGCAGCCCCGTAAGCTCCTGGCTGTGGTCTCCTGAAACACACAGTTTTTTTCCCTCTTCGTCGCGGCTGATGAACGCACACATTCACGCCCGCCACCGGCTTGACCGTCTTCTGTCGATAAACCCGAAAATCGGGTGCACCTGTTGCTCCACTCATCTGGTTCCAGATCGTCGAGCCCGACGGACATCCAATCGGCCTCGTCCTAGTAGGCCCTTCTCCGCTCGCTGCTTTCGTCCATCGGTGCAGCATCTCCAGCATAGTAGGTAACTACTGGACATGGCAGTGGTTTCATACACGGGGAAACATGAAATACAGCACCCCGTCACGACGGTATGATTCCGACCGACTGGGTCCGCAATCCGCTGCCCGTGCTTCCCAGGAGAATTCGCTCAGCGAGCCCGGTGTGGTGAGTAACAGGACCTGCTCGATGGGCGATACAGGCTTGCAGAACCTCCGAGTCGGTGCCTTCGTCATAGCCACCAGCAGTGAACATGTAACATCGTTCAAAGTTTGCGCGCAAGACCTCCTCGATATGTCTGTCTGCTTTGGTCGTGGGGCTGATCCTAATCTGAGACGCAGTTGGGCGTGGGCCGGATGACTGGGAGATCCAGCTCGGTCCGCGATCTCCAGGTACGCTCATCGTCCTCCAGCTGCATCCAAGTACATATGAGCGTTTTCTCGTCGATCAAATGCGAAGACTCATAGATATACCTGTACTTGCTCGTCCCATTAGGGTAACAGCCAATTCTGGTTCCGCCTTGGTTCTCAGCATCCATCCTCCTCATCGATCTCGCGATACTTGTCACTCTTGAACTTGTGGTCATAGAACGCCAGGTACTCCCAAGCCATGGGCGGTACGCGGCTGAAAGCCTCTCGAGCTTTTGAAGTCAGCTCGGGGAAAAGTGGCTTCTCGTTGCGGCAATTACGCTCAGCATCCACTCCTCAGGAGCCAGGCAGGCGGCGAGCTCCAGCCCATCATTTGTGGGCGATCGATCTCGTGGTATTCTGGATTATGTTGATCAGTCTGCGACATGTCTCGATGTTGTATTCGCTGTGGTTGCCTTGGTGCCTGTTGACGGTGGTCAGGGAGCAGAAGTTTTCCGAGACGAAAAACGAGGCCTTAGTTGAGAAGGATAGATGCATTCTAGGTAGTCACTAGCTAACCACCAGGCATATGGAAGTCCCCAAATTCCTGTACAATCCAGGTTCCTATACCTGTGACCCCCGAGGCTAAGAATATTGTCTCTTCCAAGCTTAACAAACTAGATTTGGAAAATGTTATAATAACGTGGGTTTTGAAGAATATAACTCAGAGAATGCGCTCGGGCATGAGGACTATGTGATTTCCGATCCGACTTGGAACTTCAATGTCTCCCAACCTGGCCCATTAATTACCATATATCATACGTATGTACGTCTTTTATCTCTCTTGATCGGCTGCCCTGTGTCTGTAGACTCCTTCCAGCTCAGTCTCTTGCAACTGCCGTTTTATGGCCCTCCTCGCTTCTTGTTCAGCAATCTCATCGTCGACCTCTTCTTGAATGCGTTCGGCTTATACCCATGTGTCAGCGTTGCTTGAGCCATCTGACGATGAGGGGATTGATCAGGTGCACATACCTTCCGATCTCTATCGTCCGAACCCGAACCACACGGAGTTTCTGGCTTCATCGGCGAACTCCTTCGACCCTATCAATACATCGAATAGACTGCTGTCTACAACGATGAATGTAGTTTGCCGTTGCTTTTTATCCTGCGGCTTGTGCCAAGAGATCGTGACCTCCTGCTTAGGAGTGAATGTGAAGTTTCCCAGCGTCTCAAGCGTCCGTTCCTGCTGTTTCTCAACGGGTAACTCCTGTATAATACCAGGGTCGATGCGGTGCTTGTCGATCAATGCCTTGCTCACAAAGTTCTCATCGCTGCCGGTGTCGATCTTATTTCTGACGGGGACCATCTTGAACCTCGTATGGTCATGTACTCCCTCCACCTCGATGACCAGGATAAGGCTTCTTGTGAAGTCGGAAGACAACAGATCCGCAAGCTCCGATGGGTGGTGTGATGTTCTTCGTCTCTTTGGTCGTCCGACTCGTCCCGGCGCTGGGGCCATCGGATGTGGAGTTTGGGGTATATCAGCTTGCTCTTCTAGAAGAGTCGTCGTGTCATTATTGAGCTCATACTTTGTCTTCATCTTCTGCCATAATCCTCGCCATTGCAATACTGCAAAACGTCAGCCCAATAAGTAGAGCATATCTGGGGGCTGCGAGAGATTGGAGTCTCACCTGATTTGCATGAGCTGTCAATTCATCCTCATGCTAAGTATCAAAACGAGATCAGAACGTCGGCTTCATCCGCATTCTCATCACTGAAGCACGGATAGGCAAGCAAGTGGTACATACTCGGAAGATAAATCCCGGAGGAGCAAGACCGAATCTAGAAATTTTGATATGGAACGTGGATAAAACACTGAACCAGAACTTTGCGGGAAAGACAGGCGCCGACCTTCGATACCATCCACACTGGTCGCTAAGTACAGCCACGTATATACATGCACGAAACCAAATTGGGACTCTTGATATTTATGAACACCAGTAGATGATGCAGGACGATGGAAGTATGGTTTAGTGTCACTTCAGCGAGCGCAGCTGATGCACAAGAATTGCCTTTTCTGGTTGCACCGCTGCAACAAGCTCGGGTCCGATGCAACGGGAAACCAGGCGAATCTTAAGTGATAAGTACATTTTTATCGATACCCACCAGAATAGTTTTCAACGGTGGCAGGTCAACTGTCAGTGTTGGCTTAATAAATGTCAGACTTCGAGCCAATGCCTTCAACATTAGAGCCCAAATGATACGGCCAGACTCATTACCACCGACAAGCATCGATTGAGCCTGCCACCTTTCATTTACAAGGCCATTGTCGACAGCGCAAGTATCCACCCGAAATCAAAGAAAATCTTGGAGTAGGATGGCAGAGGCAGCCGGTATTGTACTGGGGACGATGCAAAACATGGAGAGGACGCAGCCTAGCAACCATAGCCAAGTGACAGCGGACGAGTACACGCCGCAGCACTACCATCGACTCGCCGGAATCATGTGTAGAGACAAAAACCTGGCAATATTCAGACGTTTCGACGAAGTTAATATGCTGCAGCTGATGGCGCTTCAAGCAGAGATTGTCGAATTGCAGCAACGCTTCGAAGCCCAGTGTCAGAAAGATGATGCGGCCGGCCTCTCATACTCCAAATATTTTCATGATCTTTGGACGTCTCACTGCCCAAATGAACAGGTCGAAACCGGCAAAAGTGGTGTCAGTGACGGACAATCGATGGCTGGGGAGACAATCACTCAAGGATCGACCAATCCAACTTCTCACTTCCAAAGCAGATTACTTGGTACCCTCCGAGATAGGATGGACAAGTATAGTAGGTCCCGTATATGGACCATTCCACTCGAGTTTTGCTGACGAATTCAGACGGTCTATCGCTCCAAGGTGTGGCAGATTCCCAAAATGGCGTCGCGCGCGTGGTATGCAATATTGCTGACCTTTTCTGTATTTTCAGAAGTTGCTGAGATATCCAAAATGAATTCGCCTGCAAAGTCACCGTTGTGTTTGCTACAGAATTGGCTTGTTGACAGAAAAGGTGGACACAGCTTTCTCAAGGACTCGGGCTTCGAGTTCTTCACTTGGAGAGAGAGGAACACATCAGCTTACGTCTCTCTGCGTACGCCTGAAGACGAGAGCGATGTGTTCACCAGTTTCATGGCAAAGGTTGTTGCCCGGATATTTCACCGGTTGGTAGGCGAGAAATTGAGAGTCGGGAACGTCATCGACGAGGAAGCCAACATGGTGTCCTACTCAGACTCGAAGCTCAACCGCGCAAGCAACGTCGTGGCATTGGTGGTGTCCTCGGTCTTGCCAGTCATAACGATCTTTGCACTCAATACTGTCAAGACCACGAACCAGAGGGTCGGTTTGACTATGCTGTTCACGGCTGTCTTTGCTGTGCTGTTAGCAATATTCAGCAACGCAAAGAGAGTGGAAATATTCGGCGCAACTGCAACGTAAGCCATTGATTCTTTAGCTCTTACAAGAGACATTTGCCGATGAACATCTCAGATTTGCTGCAATCGAGGTCGTTTTTATTGGGAGTGCCTTGGGCAACTCAGGGTCGTGAGATGCCGCATCGCATCCCGTCGCTGTCGTTGCACATTCGGAGGCCGTGCACTAGAGTAGAGCATAGCTGGTCAAGGGTGTTATCGCACTGGGTCCTGATTATTATTCTTCACGTGAACTCGTGGAAGACTCGATGGTCGAAAAGAAGTTTCACCATTCAGTCCAGTGATGAGGGTCGTGACCGCGGGAACCTTAGTCGGAGGTTGAACCAACCTGCACGGACTACCTACTATCTTCAATGCTTCTTTACGAGTGGCATACAGGTGAAAGCTCCTCTCGGCCTACCAGCGACCAACAGGGTCTTTTCTGGCTCGGTTCTCTCCCCAATACACAGTAAGAGGCCGCATAAAGGGAATTTGCAACTACCTGACGCTTCGAAGGCGCGAGGAAACGGCTACAGACACCGGACGTTTGTGATTTGATGTAATCTAGACATGAACATTCGCCCGAAATATTCATCGCGTTCGTGGCTGATTTGTCAGTCCATCGTCAATTTCTCGTCCCGTCATTCACCACCATTCTCAATTTCGTACTGAGAGTCTCCTTCAACTTTTGTCTTGAGATGTGCTCCCCAATTTTGGGTCATAATCGCATCTTATCCCGGTTATCATGCCCCTGACAAATGAATTCATCTTGCAAATCCACCTCGTTCAGCCAGGACCATATCAATTGCCCCTCTTCGTATCTACCCAAGGTATCTATCTATCCTCATCGGACCACACCTTCTTCTCCATCAGAGAGCCTTGACTCGCAGGTTCGGGGAAAACGAAGACTTGTGGGAGTCCGCTGCTTGGACATGGAGGGAGGGGTCCCAGCCTTACCCTTGGCAGGACGTCGCAAGGGAGGGTCTCCGCCGTATAAGACCATTGGTCGGCTTATTTAAAGCCTTGGCCACATGTATTACCAAGTAATACGACCGCATGAACCTGCCTGTCTGTCTATTAGCGTTCTTGGCAAGATGGCTACAATGCATCCCTGCGCCTGCTTTCATATCAACAGCCACCGCATCACATTATTTTGATGCCCCCATCCCGGGAATTTCGAAATGACTCGCGCCTTTGGCTTGGGCTGTGGTAATGACAGGATTGAAGGAAAAATAGGAAATAGAAATTTGCAATGATTCACGCTAGTTAGTAGCGCGTCACACATGCTTGCTCTGAGCTTGGCAAATCATCGTAGGAGACGTCTTGAGTTCTCCCGAACGTTGAGTAGAGAGACAAGGCATAATAGTTCCAGAGCCGAAGTTGGCTTTATTGATATCAACTTATTAAAATCAAGCATTTTGTGACTTGCTAGTGGTGACCTCCCTCATTGTAGAGAGGATGTTGCAGCGATGGCTCGATTCCCAAGGCTCTTGTGATCTCAACTTCTCAATATCCCACGATTCTCTGCTCATGAGTCCGACCATTGTTTTTCTCCAGTGGCCCACCACCTGCCCAGTAATCCATCCAGCAATTCGTGTCCGTAGGAATGACAGTCTCCCAAACATGTCCACGCTTGCAACTCAAAACTCCCCGCCCGATACCCTTTGTAAACATAGCTTCTGGCCGGCCGCTTAACCACGGCTCTGCTTGCGAAGCTTGCGCAGAGTCTCACGGACATGCGGGACCCAGAGCAGATCCCTTGGGCTCTCGAGGACATCGAAGACGTATTCGGGAGCACCGGGATCCTTGGATCGGTACTTTTTCAAACGAGATCTCGTCGATGACCTTCAGCATCTCGTCGCCAGACCAACGGTCATGGCTACCACCGGGGCTCGTCTCGTACTTCTTCGAGGAGACTATGAGTTCGAGGGTGGCCTCTAGTGGCGTCTGGAGACCCTTCTCGATCCCCGCGAAGGGGTTGGCTCCGTGCTCAAGCAGAAGGAAGACGTACTCCTGAATCTTGTCGTCTTCGAACGGGTCCTCCACCAGCCAGGCCAGTGCCTCCGTGAGAGGTGTGCGGTCGAATGCAGAGAACGTGTTGACTTGATCGGCGGCTTTGGTGGTGAGCAGAGTCTGGAGAAGGCGCTTGCGAAGATCACCTGGGTGCTCCCACGGCACGGATTTCTCCACCTGCGAAGAAACAAAAGCGTACCTTTGCGACACCACGTCCACTGGAGACTCGGTACAGAGGACGTGGAGAGCGGTGGTTTTGGACTTCGTCGAGACAGCAGCGGGGTTAGGCGGGAACTTCAAGCGTCTCTTGTTACCGTTATCGAGCAGGGACTTCGCGTATCCCAGGTGGCCGGCCAAGATTGCCCACATCAGTAGGCTGCAGGCATCGTCTTCATCCGTCAACGCTTTGATGAAAATATCGTGCCGGTCGCCAAGTAGCATCTGGACGATCACAAGATCCAAGCCCTCCTTGATAGCAATCTCAACTGGAAGCTGGCCTTGGGCATCGCGCTCATGTAGTCGTCGCTCATACCCAGCGTCCAATACTTTCTGCAGGAACCAGATGCTTCGCTCAGCCTCTGCGCCGTAAAGGACCTCGTGCAGAAGATTGTGTGGCTGCGTACTAGCCATCTGAGGCGTGACCAACTGGGAGCTGGAGCTGTTCATCGACCTATTCAGTCTGAGGTACGATGTACCCTGTGGCCATTGGGCGCGGTGATTCTCGTATCGGATGGTGGAGCAGCAGAGAACCTGGTGAAGCGGCGAGAATGCCGCTGCATTCTTGACCCAAATGGTTTGGAGACCATGGCAGGGGCAGGTTCCAAACGCAGTCGAGTTGATGTCCGCGCCGTTCTTGATGAGCTCGTCGGCCATCTGCTTGTGACCCTTACGAATGGCAAGGTGGAGCGGTGTGGTCCAGTACATGAAGAAGCCGAGAAAAGCCCTCTTCATATCCGCGGTGTCGGCTTCAGCCAGCATGGACTCGAAGGCGTTTTCAATACTCTTCCCATCATAGTCATCCTCTTCATAGTATGCCACAAGTCTTCGCAGCAGCTCGGTAGGGACCTCCTCATATGTATCGCCTCGATACCATTGCTCCTCCAAGCGCCACGATCCACGTCTGAGCAGGTCAACTCATTGATCAACGGCCAGATCGAGCTCGTCACCCTCCACCACAGCCGTTGGGCGGTACGTGGTCTGTGGCTCGTCGTCGAAGGCATTGATGGAGGTAAGTCGTCCATTGATGGGCAATCGCATCGCGCTCCGAGCCCGAGCCCGAGCTGATGACCTCGCTGACAATCATTCCGATGATCTCCTTGGGTAGGCGAGAGAGGATGGGAGAGGGAGTCACCGAAATGCTGGCGGTCGTGTCCATGATGGCAATGGCTCTCATGGCGACATGTGAATGGTGAGTTAGCTGAGGAGCCAAAAGTCAGCACCAGGCAAAATTAACGACAGAAGATAGCAGGCGTTCATATAATGAGCGGATGCTGCAGGTCTATGGGAAGGGGACCTACAGGTGTTCTGAGAGACGAGTATCAATTGATGAGTGTCGGTCGAGTGAGGCAAGGATCAAGGTGGTTTAATAGGCTTGACACCGAGAACGGTGACAGGGTGATATACGACGTGCTTGCTAAGTAAGACAGACGGTCGATGATCAAGAAGAGGATCAAGGGCGCGAAGCCGCAAGCAGCAGAAAACAGTGGCTGGAGGAGAATCAGAACGTCATACGGACAGAGGTTCCCCAAGGTCTGGTAGGCTGCAGGAGAGAAGAAAGAAAAGAAAAATTCAGTGAAGATCTGCGACCTTATATAGAGATGCCACAGACACACGGACCCCCTGTCATTCGATCTTGCCGGCCGACGACAGCTTGAAGCTGGCGCTAGGCCCAAAACGGCAGGGGTGATACTAGCCGTCGTGGTTTGGTCCCAATAATAGGTGTGGCGCGGGTGTGAAGACGGGCATAAAATCTAATAAGTGGGTCTATAAGTATTATTTGTAGAAGGATGGATACCTTGTTCAGAAATGACTCTGCTGTCTGAGAAACTAGGATGACGAATTGCTATCTAACTTTATCCTCAGAGCACAAATGGACATCCATCTGGCCGCTGCCACTCGGGCCTTTAAATATATGACAAGTTTTGAAGCCCACCTCCATGAGAGGAGTGCCTGTCTTGTGACCTCCATATAACCAGGTTAAAGTATAGTCTGCATCTGGCCGAGGACCCCAAGTTTGGGATGTTTGCTCGCATGACAACACAACATGGCAAGCAATGTGAATTTCCATTCTTCAATAGCGAATTGTTTCTCATCTGGCAAAGAGTGTTTGAGACGAGGATCTGCTTTCCAGACGAGGAAGTGTTCCTGACGGATAATTATCAGACGAGACTCTCAGTTGGGTCCACCCGCTCACGGACGATATCCTCCCTTGCGGATGAGAGGGCTCACTAATGGAAAGGGACAACTCGCTGACACAGACATCCACCGGGGAGAGCGTCTGACAGAAGGCACTCGACCAGGGAGGGAAGAGCCACAGAAACAACAAACACGTCGACGATATTAGTGATTTGAATGAAGACTGGCACTAAATTCATGCATCTATGTGAGGACATTCAAATATGACGCCTATCCCTATCCATCCGTAGTCCTGTGATCCTATCCTTTCCTCAATGACTGGTGCTCAAAGTTGGGTATATACAACAACGTCTTCCTCCGTTCATTTGCAGAGGAGAATACTCATTATCATGAGGACCTGCAAGCCTTTTAGTGACTCGAAACACAGCCTCATCAGTCCCGCCCATGCCCGCTGCTCTCATTCGTCCTGGCCGCGCCCACCTCCCCACGGTAAACACCTTGCATCCCCAACGACCTCAGCCTCTGCGAGAGGAGCCCCTCTGCGATTGCAGCACTAGTAGCCCCAGCAAGGGGCCCTCCAGCCGCGATCCCACCACTGATCTCGCTCTTAGCAAAACTCAGCGGCGTAAATCCAGCAACAGGCACAGGTAGGGGTGGTTGCCGCCCAACCACCAGCCCGCGATCCTGCACACTTACCGCTCGCTTCCTAACCTCCCAGCTCGGCAGGTCGGGCACCGGCTCACTCGGATCAAAATAGGGCAACCCACCGCCCATCTGACCAAACGAGAACCCCGAGCTCCTCCTCCGAAAGGATTTTTCCGCGGCCAGACTCGCGCTGCTCTGCGAAGGCGGGTGCATCTGTCGCACAATCTTATACGGCGTGAACCGCGGCTCGGGAAGCGTGATCTCATTCCGCAACCTCTCCTTGCCGTCCGGCACGCGGTTAGCGAAGACCACCCTGATACTCCTGTATAGGTAATACCGCCCGCGCGCAGGGCAGCAGATGTGCAGGTGGACGAGATACCGCAGGACTTGCTTGTCGTCTGCGTCGGAAACAGGTGTGCCGTCTACGATGGGCCCGCCAGAATAAGACCGCTGGCGGATGAATGTCTTGGTGCCGGGTTCCATGCCTGCGAGGTCGTACGGTACGAGGAACAGTTTGACGGCGGTTTTGTTCTGGTTTTTGATGATGATTTGGAGCTGGCCTTTCTCCGGGATGCGGTATGAACCGCCGGGCGGTGCCTTGGGCGAGCAACCGCGGCGACGGCGATGCTTTGCTATCTCGCGCACATCGGGATTGGATGCGTCCATGCCTGTCATCTCTGCGTCTGGGCCGAGGCTCCCTTGTCTTGACCTTGCTACTGAGCCGCTTCTTCGGTGGGACCTCCGTCCTGTCCTCGAATCTTCCGGGTTGGGCAGTCCGTTCTCAAGATCCACTTGTCCAACGTACGGACTCGGCCCATCGTCACTTTTGGACCGTCCATGTGGCGTGCTGGCGTAGCTGTAGAAGACGGCCGGGAAAGGCAGAGTCACGTGAGCTGGACATCGCAGGCTGCTCTTGCAGTTGCCGAGACCCAGAACGCCGATTTGGGCCATGAAGTCAAGCGGTCTGGAGGGTGTGGTCGACATCCGACCACGGAGTATGCTCTCCTCGTAAGACCCAACCATTGACGTCTGCTGCAGCGGAGATGATGAATCCAGAGCCACGGATGGCCGTCTTGATCCAGCAAGTGGCGTAGAGGGTGATATCCCTGCCAACGAGAAGGCGGGAGCAGATGTGAGAGATTTCCTCGGTTGGTGAGCCTGATAAGGAAATGCGCTCTCCCGGCGCATCGAGGGTATCCTCTGAGCGGTGATGGGTATGTTCTGAGAAAACGTATGCAGAGTCTGTCTCCTAGGCGCTCTGCTCGGTGTGCCCGGGTCCAGGTCCATGGCATTTATGTTCGTATCGTCATTGCTCTCGGACTGAACAAGCGGACTCGTGGGGTGCTTGTAGACAAAGCTGGAGGACAATGATGAGGATAGAGATGGCGGAGAGAACCTGTGCCCGTCTGGTAGGTCGGGAAATGGTATCGTCCTCTCGGATTTGAACGGCGTGAAGTCTCTCGGTGGTGAGGTAGCATACCAAGATGAGTGCCTGTCCGGGTTGAATACATCGGATTCGGGTATCCTCTCCTGCTTGCTCGGCCCACCATACCGATCTGATGAAGCATCCTGGGTGAAGTCACCACTGTGCAACGCAGATCTTGGCCGTTCGATGTTCAGCCCTTGTTTCATCTGCTCTACATTGTCCGCCTCTTGACTCTGCAGCCTATCCGTCTCATCGTTCGCTTTGGCGAGAGAAGCAGTGAGGAGTCCCGAGGATCCCCTCGATTTCGGTCGAGGGGTCGGCGAGTGGTCGCGTGATCCATTTTGAGGGAAGAACGACTCGCGCTACAACGAAGTTAGTGCTCCAAAACATTCCCAGGATATAGGAAGGGTGGTTACAAGCATACCCGTCGGTTAGGAACCCAAGTGGGACTCTCTCCCCTCTTCAACCGCTCGATCAGCTCCGCCCGGTCTGAGGTGGTCGTGACGCAGAGTTCTGGCTCGGGAGTTGTCGGCTTCGAGTCATGGTGCAGAACACCCTCGCAAAGTTCCGTCCGAATGCTCTCCTCGGAGATCTGGTGGCTCAAGGCGGCCACGGGCGTCTGTCTTCTTATCTGATGCAATCCGTGGATCAGGAGTGGTCGGGTAGCTGTCTCGGCCTCGGGAGCCGCGGCGATGTCGTCATCGTCAGAGGTTTCCCGGAAGAAAGGCATTCTGGGCTGTCTGGCTTGCTGATCTGCTTAAAACATCTGTTGTTCTTTGTCGCAAAGCAGATGTCTTGGGAACTGGGAACAGAGCAGTCTCCGGGGTTTGACCACCCTTGGTCCTTTTCAGAACCACGGGTGGGCTGGATGTTGCTCTCCAAATGTCCGAGGAATGGTCTCCAGAACAGGCCGGATGGTTCTCTGAAATGGTAGCCCCCGTGGTATGTACTACGCCGCAGCAAATAGCCCCTTGGAAGTGGTGTGGTGTGGTGTGGTGTGGTGGGCGTGTGATGGGCGTGATGAAGACAGGCCGGGTTGAGGATCCAACAGCCCCTTGCCCTCTGACTAAAGTGTGACAGAGTGTTCTTTTTCGGGTGCGCTTTGAGCAGGTTGGTGAGAAAGAAGAGCTTCAAGTAGAGTGATGAGTGAGAGAGCAATCTAAATGGGGCTTTTGGGGCATTGGAAGTCGCCGGTGATCAAGTCGTGTCGTCTGTCGTCTCTTTCACGTTTGGTATTATGTCATCGGGCACTCCGCAGGGTGGGAACCATGAACTCTCGGTACAAGGTGGGTCGCTGGCGATGTCATATGCAAATGACTGTCAGAGTATGTACTGTGCCTGTGTGCATGCACAAGTTGGAATGTAAACAAGAAAAGTCTGCGTATCATGCTCTCGAGTGGCAGCGAATTGTGAGTCAAAGCTGCTTGTACCTGAGGTTGTGTACCATAGTACTGCATCAGCCCGAGATGTTGAGGCGCCGGAAAGGCGCCGCCGGAAGCGGAGAGTGATCCCAGGCTGTGTTGTAGCGTGTGACGCCCAGTCGGATCCTCACCACGAGGCCAAGGCCCAACCATCCCTATTTAGAACCATCATCACAGAGCCAACCGATCTCTATTCCAGGGGTCCAACTGAAAACTGTCCATGAAGTTTTTCTTCTTTTTCTTTCTTCCTTTCTTCCTCTCAATTCGAATAGGTCGAGACATATTCCTCGAAGAACTTGGTGGCTTCCAAGTAATGCATTGTAGAGCTATACTCCGTAGATAATCTTACAGTCTACAATTCCCTTCGTCCTCGTTAGTGTCTCCGCCCTCCCTGACCCCAGCCCGCGCCCGCTGACATGGGATGAGGCATTTCCTCCCACTCCCACCCTGCTCTGTGTCCCGTCATGAATGAAGCCCATGATGGAGACACCGAGTGATGCATGCATTTGTGTGTTTTCCCTCTATGTGTTCCAACAATGCCCCATCCAAGCTCATCTATCGCTTATCAGGTTGTGCCGTAAGGCCTGAGGGGGCGTTGGCGATGGCGGTTCGTGGTCACGGGCGGTTAGTTGTAGAGTCCCTGCCGGCGATCAGATCTTTCCCACGAGCTCCATTTACAGCTTCGCAATGATGGCACTCGCGAACTCGTTCGTCTTGGCCTTTCCACCCAGGTCACCCGTCAGGGTCTTTCCCTCAGCCAGCGTAGCGAAAGCAGCCTTCTCAATGCGGTCGGCATACTCGCCGAGACCCATGTGCCGCAGCATCATCATGGACGACAGCAGCAGCGCAGTAGGGTTCGCCAGGCCCATGCCCGCAATATCTGGAGCGGAGCCATGGACGGCCTCGAAGATGGAGCACTCGTCACCGATGTTGCCGGAGGGCGTCAGGCCCAGACCACCGATCAGACCGGCGCACATGTCCGAGAGGATGTCACCGTACAGGTTGGGCATGACCAGGACCTTGTCGTTGTAGGGAAGCGGGTCGGTGGTCATCTTGAGGCAGGTGTTGTCGAGCAGCTCCGAGTCGAGCTTGATGCCGGGGAACTCCTTGGCGACGTCGTGGGCGGTCGACAGGAACAGGCCGTCAGACAGCTTCATGATGGTGGCCTTGTGCACAACCAGGACCTTATCACGGCCGATCTCCTGGGCGTGCTGGAAAGCGAATCGCAGGACGCGCTCGGACGCCTCGCGCGTGATCAGCTTGATGCTCTGCACGACGCCGTCGACCACCGTGTGCTCGATGCCGCTGTACTCGCCCTCGGTATTCTCACGGATCAGGACCGTGTCCACATTGTCGTAGGGGGTCTTGTAGCCGGCGATGGAGCGGCAGGGCCGCAGGTTGGCGAACAGGTTGAAGGTGCGGCGCAGGGTCAGGTTGAGGGAGACGTGGCCCTTGCCGACGGGGGTGGCGAGGGGCCCCTTGAGGGCGACCTTGTTGCGCTCGATGCTCTCGATGGCTGAGTCGGGGATGGCGGTGCGGCCGTCCTTGAAGATGGGCGTGACGTCAACAGGTTCCCACGACACGGGCGCCCCAGCCGCGGCGAAGATGTCCTGAACGGCCTGCGAGATCTCGGGCCCGATGCCGTCGCCCTCGATGATGGACACGAGGTAGTTACCGCTGCCGTCCTTGATGCCGTGGTACTTGGCGACCTTGGACTCCTGCGAGGCCCACCTCCTGCTGCTCGGCTTGCGCTGTGACTGGGCGAAGGTGAAAGAGGACGTGGCTACGGCTCGGGGAGCCGCGTTGACGAACTGGCGCCGCGCGGGGGCGGCGATTGATCGAATGGCCAGCATCTTGGGTGCAAATAGAATAGAGTTATATGTAGTTCTGGAGAGGACGCGTCCAGAAGTACCTGTCTATGACAAATGAAAAGATGCTGGCGGTGCGGAAGGAGTGGTGGTGGTGGCGGAGGGAAGCAGGAAGAGAAGGGGTTGGGCTTTGCCTGGGAGTTCGTGTAGATACGGAAGCAAGCTCTCGTCTTTTTGCTGCTGTGCACGAGAGTATCAGCAGCGGAAACCAGATCTTGAGAGCTTGCCAGCCGCAGGAAAGATTCACCCGCAGGGGTCTGTTGGTGCGCTATTTTGCTCTTCTGAGCCTCAAATCCGAGTCGGCCGAACATACCCGACTCGGATCGGCTCGAGCATTGGATCCTCGCGCCGAGACTCGCCGCCCCGCGCTCCGTCAATTTTCAAACAAGAACCATGCCATCAAGGTCGCACCTGCATACACCAATTTTGAGGCTCTGCCGCGCTGCAGATCGACTTGCGTTTCCACCAACATCACCAATCTACATAGTAAAACAACAAAAGCCATCACTACCAAAATGGCACCCAAACGTCCACACGAAGACACCGCACCCTCCACTGACACCGCGCCCGAAGCCAAAAAACGCAGAGGCTTCCGCGTCGGGCCCGAGAACCTCCCGGACGGCGCCTGGAGGCGAAGGAACACCAAGATCAAGCAGAACCTGATTCACAAGGCGAAGGTCAAGAAGGAGTATAGAAAAGTCAAGGCGGAGCTGCAGCAGGAGAAGGAGAAGGCGACACACGAGGACGCCGAGGCAGTGCACCCCGACCTACCGGAACCAATCGATCTCGAGCAGGACCGGCAGCATGTCAACCCTGCGCGGCAGGCTTTATTGGACGGTGGTCCTATGCCGCCTATGGAGAGGAGGCAACCGCGCCAGGTCCGGGAAGAGCCGCCTGGCGGGGGCGCACACGACAACATTCCGGCGGCAGATATAGACGAGGCAAACGGTGAAGCGTCTCAGGATGCGGCATCCGCCGATCACCGTCCAAGAGGAGACCGCCGTAAGCCCCGTCGCCCCGACTACTACGACAAAGCCCTGCAAGAAGGCTCGAAAAAGAAAGCCGACGCCGAGGCCCGCGCGGCGGAGCAGAAGCGGCGCGAGGAGGAGCGGGAGCGCAAGACGGCCGAGCGGGAGAAATTGCGAAAAGCGATGCTCAAGGCAAGGGGGATCAAGCCGGGCGTCGGCGGGAGGGGAAAGTTTGGGCCCAGGCAGGAGGGCCCGCGGAAGTTGGGCCGGGAGAGTAAGGTGTTGCTCGAGAAGGTGAAGATGATGGTTGGGAACAAATAAGGCCTGGGGCTGTATGATGATAAGATAGGTCTGTGGCTCTCATGGAACGAGGCCGTGATATCGGTGCTGTGCAAGGACAGTTTATGATACCCCAAAAGAGATAAAAACGGAAAGTTCTATTCTTGAGCCCTTGTAGTAACGTCCCATCGGACTCTGTCACAAGGCTCACGTGAAGATGCAGTACATGGACCAGGCTAGGAGTAAACGAGGATTCACGAAGAAGTGATCACTTTGAGTAAGAACAATAAAAGGTGCGTAGGGTCGTTCGAACTTGCGCCCCTGATGAAATCATAAGGTTATCTTCTATCGCCCTTCCTTTCTGTTGCCCGTTTTCCCCATTTCCCAACCCCAAGCAATGGTTCCATTCCATTGACATAAGAAGCGACATCCCAGAATCGAACGGCCGAGAGTTTTAGGTCATCAATTACCCTGTGGCGCCAGTAACCCCTGAGTTGACAGCCTGAGCCTCAGTCTTATCGCTTGCTCTGTCTTGCCCTGCCGTTAAACGCCTTGCCCCTTGCCAGACTATTTTTGCGCCCGTTCACTCCTCCTTAGGTAGTTCTCGAATGGGGAGATTGGCCTCTGACCCCGAGGCGGTGGCCGCAGCAGAAGGCCTAGCTTCCTCGGATACTGACTCCGACCTCGTCAGGCCCGAGTGATGCGCAGGCTCGCGCGTGACAGCGGCTGTCCCGCCATTGAAGTTGTCAAGCTGTCGTTCTATTCCATAGGTCCATCGTCAGTATAGACAAAGTGTAAAAGTAAAATCCAGGTAGGCCTGTTCGTTACCCACCTAGTTCCCGGACACGATGCCGCAGCATCTGGTTCTCCCTCACTAGCATCTGTGTCTCGGCCTGGTAGAACGCACTCTCATCCCTACCACCCAAGGTGAACGGCTCGCCGCTGTCCTGGCTGATAGACGTGGATCGCAGTCGTGGTGAGGCGCCCCGGCTGGGTGTCCGAGACCTGTGCCGCAGGTCGCCGCGGGTGTGGTCGAAGGAACTGCGAGGAAAGATAGGTGATCGCGGGAGGGATCCTGAGGAGGAGACGTTGGGTACGGCGGAGGGAGGATGCGAGGCGGTAGGAATAGGTTGCGAAGTGGAGGCAGGAGTGGAGTGGCCGGGGGAGTCCTCGCCGGCAATCGCAGACTGGTTTTGTTGGAGTTGTAGGATATGTGCTTGTTGCTGGCGGATCTGAAGAAGGAGGCGGTTCACAGAAGCCTCTTGCTCAGCTTCCATCTCCTGGTGCAGCTCACCCAAGCTGGGCGCGCGGGCGTGATGCGGGTCACCACTGGCTATCAGGAAGGGCGAGGAGGCCGAGGGCGCAATGGGGCTCGTCACCGTGCTGCGGCTGGTCTCGTGGAGCATCTCGCCGGGGCCGGGAACAGAAGGATCGTTGAACTGCAGGTTCATGAGAACCTGGGATCGACGACGGCCGTTGCCAGACGATGTTGTGGCCTGTCGCGAGAGGGAGCCGGGGGAGCCTGTGTTTCGTAGCCATGTCAGCAAAGCACATACATATCTGGACGATCCCGGAGGACTTGATGACGTACGCCTTGAGCCTTCATGTTGCAAGCCGGCATTCACCGCAGCGGCGGCCTGGAGAGAGGTCGAGGCGGAGCGGCTTGGGGATGGCGAGGGAGAGGTGGCCTGTCGGTGGGTAGGGGACGAGACAGGCTCAGTGTCGTTATGGCTGTTGTTGTTGTTGTTGGTGGGAGACGACATGGTTATGCCTAAGGCTCCCAGTCTGGGCGAAGCTGTCACAGAGGAAGAGGAGGTTGATAACGGAGCTGATGGTACCGGTGGTGGTACCGGTGGGGAGCGGGTCGAGGGAGGGAGAGAGTTGAGGTCTGGCATGCTTCTGTCCCAGTGGGCCTGGGGTGGTGTCCTTCTTTCTTGTTTTTATTGCTCAGTCAGATGTTGCTGCCGCATTCGTCGTTGTCACTTCCCCAAGGTTGCCAGGCATCAGCGAGAAAGAATGACGGCTGCCGACGGGCTACATGTACCTCCCCTACCGTTTGAGGGCTCGTCTGCTCGTGAAGTCCCGTAGGTGGGAAGGTGGGCTTGGATCAACTGGGGTAAGAGTGGAGCTCCCCGCTGGGGAAGGCGTGAGGGGCACGGCACCTCCAAGTTGCGTCACAGGAGCCGCCATTCAACAGTGCCTCATTTTCTGCGGGCACTGCGGGCACTGCGGCCACTGCGGCCACTGCGGGCACTCTCACCACAGCACCTGCGTTTGCGTATTGTATATCGAATCTTCCAGATGGCAAGACTCTGATGAGTCTTTGTAGTGTGGCATGCTGATCGAAGCCACATTCAGTGCACCACCTGACCACCAACAAGGCGCCCAGAGCCTTCGTGGGCGGGATCTCGATTTCTTTTGGACGAGGAGAGTGACGAGACACGCACTGCCTATCATCGGCCCACCGGCACGCCCTCGCCGTATGATCTCGCTCCCTCACTGCCGTGCTGGCGCTAACTGGCCCTCACACATCTGCTACCGGCCACGGACACTCCTCGCGGCCAACGTCCAAAGACTCCAATCTTGTACTTTATGGAGCCCATCCTCACGCTGCCAGTGGTTATGTTGTGTCTTGGGTGGGATAGACCGTGGATACAACATCGACCCTCCCATCCAGCCCCGTTGATTGTCACAAAGGACCCTGGATTCTCAACCAGGCGACCAGATGACCTCCGTGTAAGACACATTTCCCCTCTAGAACGCTGCTGTTCCAAGCCCTCGGGTACTGACGGTTTCGCGGCCACGGGACCACGAGAGACGTCCGAGGCAGGGGGCGGGACGGAGAGGCGGTACGTCGGTCTCCCCGGTCCTGGCAGAGGAGGCTGATGAGAGCAACAGCGCCTTGCCTCGCACCTTCACCTGACCAGCCTCATCAGCCCACACAGCGAACCCAATCCAGCAGGCCGTCGGCAGCACATGTGGATGCCGACTTTCCTGGATGCCTCCCTTCTGCCACCGGCGGCTTGGAGGCCGGAGCCGGAACAGGACAGCTCGTTTTAAAGTTTTCGCGTTCGTAAAGATAGGCCCGTATATTTAGCACTGTCTTGGGACCGCAAAACACCGTCTAAATGTCACAGGCTTGACGAGCTTCCAGTCACCTTTCTCAACTCCATGGATGGCGCGTCAAGGACGTGACTGGTTTTTTTCCTCCTTGTGGTATGGCATCACTCAACCAGTGTTGTACCATAGTAACTCTACGGGGTAGCGTGGGATGTGGCAAGCCCTTGGGGACAGCCAGCCAGCCAGCCAGCCAGCCAGCCAGCCACGTTCATGCGCAGCACCGCCGCCATAGTCTTACTGTGGTACAGTACGTTCTCTCCTGTCACATCGTTCGTTGATCCGCCAGCGTCCAGGGAACCTTTTTCTCTTTTTGGCATTTTGCATAAACTTCGGATCGTGTGCTGCCTTCAAACGATCACACGATGAATGTCACCGCCAAGCTTTCCGTCCTGCCGTCGCGGGTGTTTCTGCGATGTGACGCCCTTCAATCTGGGACTTGGTGAGGCGAGGTTGGATCCAATGAAACCGCGAAAGCAGTCCATTATTAGGCTTGCTGGCTTGGAAACCCGATGCCAACGGCGATTTCTCTGCAATGTCGATCAGAAAGTCAAAGCGACAAGCTCTTGAGGTTGCCTTGCCGGGGCTACAGGGGTACTCGACGGACCTCGGGACCTTGTTGGGAAGTTACCATAGTATCTGCTAACGTACTGGTGCGACCTCAGGGCTGAATATCTTCAAATCCGAGGGGACTTGGTCACCTGCAGTGAGCTAGGCTTAGAGATTTGTTTTGGGGCGTGCCTGCATCCTAAACATCTCGTATCAACTGTAGAGTTCACAAATTCCCTGAAAGCAACCGGAGGTCCACGAGGCTTTCACCTAAGATTCAGCTTCAGCGGGGACTGATTCAGGGTCTTTCCCCGCCGTATAACTTTGCCTGTTTGAACCCAAAATCAATACGGCCAACATTCCTTTGGGAAGCAACGGTGAAGTTGTTGTCACACGTGTGTATTCAAAGTACCGTGGGTGCGTGGTTCCCTCCGCCCAAATGCGCACTATGGTATACATACCATTGGCGCATTGCCACTCGGACGACCCCACCAGCTTTTTGCTGTTGTTTTTTTAAAACTAGTAGCATAGCATGCATGCTGCATGCCTTCTTTTCTCCCCCCCCCCCTCTCTTTTTTTTTCTTCTTCTTTCTTTTTCTAGGTATGATATACAAGCATGCGAAGAGGTTAAAGGGCATATATTGCTATGTAGTATAGTCTGAGACCCTCTAGTAGGTTCGTCCCAAAATTGGGCATAGATACTACACTAGGTACCTGATGCTGGACGGTGTCAGGCTCTACACGTATGCTTCTACCGCTTCCATGTTCGCTGTCACATTGCAGACTCTGGCGTGGCCAGATCTAGAGTTAAAGCACCAAGAAATGACAGATCATGACGGCACACCCCCGGCCTAGCGGGCAAATACATTCCGTTGATAGCTTTGATATTATGTATATCACGAAAACTTTGTTCACTGTGGCAACTGATATGTCGAGAACTGGTGAGCCGTGCCCGTCAGGTGCGCAGAAGGAAAAAAGTAAGTGTGCATGCGTTCATGCTGGACCACCGGACAACGTGGGTTCCACGAGCCGCCATGATCATCGTCGCCTGATCCTGGCTAAGAACGAGATAAAAAAAGAAACTAAAACAAAAAAACAAGAAAAAAATGGATCAGCAGCGACAGAGAAAAAGACAATGGAATAAGTCGTGCATCTGCACGGAGCAGGAACCAGGCGGGCCGGCGACACCCCCCACCCCCCAAGGCCTCGGAAACGACGCTACTGCAGGTACGGATGGCAGTTGGTTGCCCTGTGCCTCTTCCACCAAACAACCTTAGACAGGCTGCAGGAGGGTGATCACCGGAGGCGGAAGCAAAGGAAGGACGAAAGAAAAGGCGCTGGAAAAAGAAGAGATCCGTTGTCAACGTGTCAGGCGTGTGTGTGACACCGGTGCCGAGGCCAGTCTAATTGTAATTAACTTTAGATCTTTTGTCTGGAGTCAGATATATTGCACCGTTCCGCCGGGATTGCCGATCGAGGCGTAGGGCAACAGTCGATTTGACTTTTTCTTTTTTGTCCCGCCCTCTACCTCGATGTACCTAGATCTTTGTTTAGACCACGGAGGAAAATCGGAAAGGCAAAGGCGTGGCTGGCAGGCAAGCAAGGTTCGTCCGTCCGGCCGAGTTCTCACGGCTGCGGCTATGGGCTGGGCGTCGTGGCATGGCAGGATTTCGTCCCCGAGTCCGATGCCCGTTCCGATGTCAGTTGCAGATAAAGGCACGTACTTCGTCCAGACAGAATTGTCCGGACGACGAGGAATTCCCAATCGTCCGGGCGGAAAGATAAAAAAAACCTCCCCCCCCGCGGGATCGGGCATGCTCCTCCTCCTTCTCTCACACACCCCACGCACGCGCGCAGCAAGGCAAAGACATACATGAGACTCGTCATACAATGGTCTATATTACGAACCCCAGCTGCCACCCGCATGAGGGGTTGAGCATAGCATCCTGTTGTGCGACGCCAGTAAGCGAGAGACAAAGAACGAGAGAGCGAGGGTGGAGGGGGCCGGGATTCTTGGTGATGCTTGACAGCTGTCGTCTCATAACTTTTGCTGCTCTCAACCTGACGCTGTGACCGTCGAGGGTTTTAGATGAAGATGATACCTTGGGGTATGTGGCCCGGAGGAGACCGTCGTCTGCAAGTGCCGCCCCCCCCCCTGGCTCGTGCGCAGGCGAGGTGCAGTAGACTGCGCGGCTGCAGCTGGTTGATATCTTTGCGGTGTTGATCAGCAGTGCGCAGGATGCAGTGAGTGAGGTCGAGGTTGATTGGGTTGGGAATGTGCCTGGCTGGCTGGCACCATCATGAGACACCACCACACACATCAAGAAGGAGGGAGGGGGAGATTTCCAGAGCCGCCCGCATGCTCACTTGCATGCTCACTTGCATGCGCCGCTCATAAGTCTCTCGTCTCAAAATGTTCGGTCACCTTACACGGCGGTATTGTGCTGCACCCACCTGCAACTCATCCGAACCTGGTGATGGCACGGGTAGCACATGCAAGGGGAGAAGCATCATCGCTGTCTTTCAAGGAAGCATCGTCGACAAGTGACGTGGAAGAGGCTGAAAAGGCTTCCCTCCCGCTTGCCCCTGTCCCAGTGCTGCTGCCCTTCCCCGGTCTCATCATCAGTGTCCCGTGCGGCCCCTGCAGTTCATAGCTCCGACCGGCGGCTGCTTCGACCGGCAGACAGGGGGGCCCATTTTGTTTTAAGCGGACAATCGACGTCAAATGCTGTGTGGGTTGGTGGGTTGGTGGGTCAGTGGGGAGGGGCGTGCACCCTGAAGTGACGCTGGGATCAGACTGTGTTCCGTGGGCGTTCCACTTCTGTACTTTGAAGTTTGTCACTCACAAACTTTTGAGAGCGTCTGGGCCGAGTGGAGTGGAGTTGCAGGTTGCAGGTTGCAGGTTGCAGGTTGCAGATTGCAGGGGCTTCTCTTTCGAGGTTGGGCGCAAGGTGCTTGCGTGATAAATCTGCTGGTGAGACGGTCCCGGGATGGTTTGGGGGCATTCCAGCTGGGAAAGCGAAGATTGTTTGAGGGGAGGGCTGAAGAAGCAATCGCCATCCGATCACGACGTAGATTCGCGGGCTGAATGCACCTTTGGAGTCACACAAGTTTCTTTGCCTGGTAACTCGATGTCAGGACAGCAGGAAGCGCTCTCGCCCATCGATCTCCAATGCCAGGAACCTGGCTGGGGCCGGAGAAATTTGAGTTCCTCGCGTGGAAAGTTTGCTTGTTCCCACGGACGGGGAGCGGACGGGAAATGGAGACGCGATTGATCAGTCAGCGTGGGGTTAATTTGATGTCGAATCTGGGGGTGGCTCGTTTCACGATGGCTTCCGAATCGGGAGCCGGCGAGGCACGAAAGAAGATACGACAGGTCGGATTGACGCGAGGTCCTTTCTTTCCACTATAGAGGGCGATCCGTATATAGGAACCTCTTGGCCGACTGTGAGATTGTGTGGACGGCTTTGACCAAGCCGTTGCCGCGGTCGCGGCGGTGATACGGAGTACAGGATCCCGTGTATGTAGAGCATATGTGTATGTGCCCCCAGGACCAGGCCCCAGGGGGTCGGATCCAACCAAGAAAAGAGCTTGCTTGGCAGCCTCGGGTGACGACTCGCGAGGCTCTCCAAGATCCGACCCAGCTCTTGGCTCTCCGGTCACAACAGTGACCATCACCATCATCACCATCATCAAGGCAATCCCGTTCATGCGCGCTATCGGCCGGTCTTCCCCACCATCAGCATCAAATGGCGAGACGCATCGCTAGCCCGCGGGGCAGCAAGCGCACTTTTTGGCAGCTCCTGGTCAGACGCCATGCTACCCTTGTTGCCTTGCTGGACGACGGCGCACAGTAACGCAGCTGTCACCATGGTACCATCCTATATTCCCAGCCGATGGATGATACGCCTCACTTTCCACCACAAGGTTCTCTGGGATGGGGGACCTGGGACCTGGGACCTGGGACATGGGATGTGGTGGGATGTGGTGGGATGATACAAAGTACAGATAGATGGCTGGCTCACCTCGGTACAGCGTGAGCGTGAACGGTATGGTCGACGATCACGACGACTACAGTATGTACACGTACTTACTTGTACAAGAGTACCTAGGTATCTCATCGACCCCCACCAGGCTGCATGCAGCAGTTCGTTGGGCATACACTACTATGGAAAGCATATGCGGCCGTGCGGCTGCCTCTGCCTGCCCTGCCTGCCTGTCTGTGCCCGAGCCTGTGGTGGTGGTTCTGGTCGTGGTCCAGGTCGTGGTCCTGGGAACCCCGGCCCAGCGCTCAGGGCATCCGGGATGCTATCCACGACCCACCCATACCGGCACACCCCACCAGCCCCACCTGTGACCAGACCAGCCCCAGGCCAGCCCCAGGCCAGCCCCAGGCCAGGTTGCCCTTCCCAATGTTTTCCTCGTCCTCCAAGTGCTCAACACAATCCTTCCCCCCTCCAAAACGAGCCTTCGCCCAGGCCATACTCCGTAGTTCATATACGCAACCTCGTCATTTCAATTTATCCGTCCCTCTTTCTGTTACGAGGTCTGTCGAGAATCGATCGAGAGAGAAAATTCGTTTCTTCTTTCTTCTTTCTTCTTTCGTCCCCTCTGTCGTTTCAAGTGCGGAACAATAATCGATCTTTCACCTCTCTCATCTTTCTCTCTTTCTCTCTCCCTCCCCCCCCCTTCTTCTAATTCCATCTCACTTCACACCAGTGTAGCCTTTTCCCCTGCTCCCGTCATACTATAATATCCAAAACGGCGCCAACCTACCCCGTCAACAGTCCTCAAATCCACCTTCCCCCCCTTCATAGACCTCGTCAGACCTCGCCAGATCTTAGCTGTGGACTTTGTTTGACCACAGAGACAATCTTGGGTTCCGCCACCCGACAGACCGTCCTCTTCGAACTGCCGTCCGTGGAATCGGCTGAAACAGTCTAGCTTAGCTTGGATCTGATGTTTACATACAACCACCACGAACATCGTATCCAAACGAGCTGATCCGAACCAACCCGTATCTGGATTTGGACTGAACTGGACCTGTTGACTGTTGCTTCTGTGCCACGACACTTGTCTCGTCGCTCGTTTACCTCCACGACATCTGACTTAATATCAGCCGTCCCCACCAGTGTCGAATACGTCTCTCGTTACCGGATGCAGCCTCTCGCGGACCTGGCCTGTCTCTGAATCTGCGTCATTCTCTCGCCCGCATGAGCATCACTCGCAGTGATCAGCCACTCTTACCAACGAATCAATCCAACTTTTGAGACCCTGACAAACTGCCATATCCCAGGTAAAACCGGACCCTCGAGCGATGACCAGGGCAGTTCTGCCAAGCTCCGTTGACTACACCAAACCCCCTGCGCCACAACCGGCCAAACTCACACGCAGGATGAGGCCCCCAGATTGGGAGGTGAAGGCCAACATGGAGGACAGAATGCCTTTGCGCGGCAAGTCAGGGAGACGGGAATCACGACTGGCATTTGGTAGACTTTTTGGAAGGCACAGGGTCGTGACTGAGGTCGAGACGATGAACGCGACTCGGGATACCCACGATTTGAAGGAGCCGGAGGTGATGAATGAAACTATCGCTGGGCCGCCCTACGATCTGATGTCGCCAGGCTTGCAGTCTGAGATTCACCTCGCGCCTATCAAAGCGGTGGAGCCGGTATCGAGACCAAAGACGGCGGGGATGAAGTCACCGACCTTGGCGCCGTCGCTCAAGTCACCAACCACGGTCCCCAACGGCAAGAGGAGAGGCTCGCCCGCAACGACCGCATGGGATCCGGTACCACTATTCCAAGCATGGCCGCAGGCCTTGCGGACTGCGACTCTTCCGGCTTGTGTTCAGGCCGACAGCCTCCTGCGGCTGCACAACAAGAAGGAGATGCTGCCAAGCATCAACCACCCGGACTTGGGTGACGAGAAGGAGAATTACGTCAACATGGCGAAGAAACGACACCGGCGGAATAGCTCGTCCTTCAAGCTGGACTGGACAACCAAGATCTACATCCTAGTCACCTCTGGGTATCTGCTGCAGTATTCCGGCGACGGGCCGCATGATTGCTTGCCGGAAAAGGTGGTGCAACTCACCAAGGACTCGGCGGCTTTTGCGAGTGATGTGATTCCTGGCAAACATTGGGTCCTCCAGGTTTCATCGGTAATCGAGGATGGTGCATTGATCAGCCAGGATACGAGATCTTTGCTGGGGAAGTTCGGCCTTCGAGAGAAAGAGAAGCGCCATGCTTCCGACCTCCTGATGATCTTCGAGAACGCAGCGGATATGGAAAGCTGGATGTCCCTTCTGCGGAAGGAAATCGAGGGGCTTGGCGGTAGGGCTCCCATGACGGAGACTGGTGCTCTGAGGCAGGATGATGACCAGACTCTGGTGGGAGTTTCGCCCAGTTCGCCCGCGCAGAGAACACTAGCGACGAAGGACCCGAACCTTGGACGCAACGGTAGCCTGCCAGAGATGCGATGGGATGCTTCGATCACGTTTGACGGCCCAGAGCTGCATCTGGACGCCACGCTCACTGAGCTCATGTCGGATCATGCCTTCGATGACAACTCGACCACCAACAGCATTGTTTCCCAGGACGGTCGACAACTCGACGGACTCCGGGACAGCTCCAACCGCTACTCGTTCATGTCGGCAACCAAGACCATCGTCACCTCCGATTCTTCGGCGTGCAACTCACCAATCCGCGACAGCTTTGGCAGTGGCAGCCAGGGCAGTCATCCCTCTGAGGATGTCACGCCGTTGGCTGACGACCTGGACAAGGTTCGGCTGCGACCTAATGCCGCCGATATCGAGGACCGTCGTCAATCCCACAGGATCTCCAATCATTTCTTCGACCCCAGTAGTCAATTCCAAACACACCGACAGCACTCGTCGCTTTCCGTGGTGCAGGAGCCTCCGAACTTCAGCCTCCCTCATGCCACCGCACGTCGACGTGCAGCGAGCCAAAACGCCTCCGACCCCGTACACCTCACCTACAATTCGACGGCAGCCGGCAGGCCCCATCGGAGACCTAGGCGACTACCGCCCCCAACTCTGGGCTTCACTCGTCCCCTCTCCATCGTGGCAGACTCGCCGTCGCCGTCGAAAGCATCACCATCCATGCCAATGAATACAGGTGAGGCCCTTGATTCCCCGGGGCCACCGGACAGTCCCTCCATCTTCGCCGGCTGGACAGCCGAGCCAACCAGGTCAGAATACGACCTGTCCCCTCGCAGCCCCAGTCGCCAATCGAACGTGACCTCCTTTCAGGTCTCCATCCATGCCGCCCCACGCAAGTACGCAAGCATGACCTCCCTCCGCCCAGCAGACAACACCCCCTGGGATGACGCACCACGGTTCGACCCGCCCTCGCACGCCACCACTCGCGACGGATCCCCTGCGGGTCAGCCCCCTTACTTCACGAACGACATCCCCTGGAGCATGCCCTCGATGGAAGGCTCCCCGATCCGGTCGGGGTTCATGTCTCCGCCGCGCTCGCGCTCCCCCATCCAGCGCGCTATGGCGGCGCAGAAGCGCGCGTCCATGTACAACCTCTCGGTCCCCGGCTCACCGCGCCGCGGGTCCGCGTCCGGGCCCGTGTCGCCCAGGTCCGGGTCTGACTTCACGAACGACACGGCCCACCGTCCCACGCGGTCCGACCACCACGAGGAGCACCTGCGCGCGGGGGCCTGCGGGTCGCCGCCGCGGAGTGCGCGCAGGGGCTCGACGCTCTCGTCCAGCAGCCCGGACCACGCGCGCTCGGACTCGAACGCGAGCGGCCAGAGCTTCCTCAGCAATAGGCGGAGCATGCCGCAGATGCCGCAGATGCCGCAGCTGGCGGTGCCGGTGGGTCCGCCGCCGGCGCCGCCGCCGACCAAGGCGCTGCCGCCGGTCCCGGTGGGGAAGGGGCCCGCGGCGGCGACGCGGAGCGGGAGCATACCCGCGCGGCTGAGGACGCCGAACATGGCTAGTATGCCGGGTGGGGAGTTTTGATTTGGAATGCGAGATGAGCGTTGTGTGGGCATGTCTTTAATTTATGTTTTTGGCCTTTTTTGTGCTTGTTTTGTCTTCATGGGTGCGGTGTCTATGACACATGTTGTTATGATTCGGTCGGTAAAATTTTGGAGGTCCGGGGGATCAAAACCAGTTCTTTTTTGTTTTGATCGATATACTATATGATCCCTTGCGTCACTGTGTGGTGTACGTACTTCGCTTCTTTTTTTTCCTTTGTCTCTAGGGCGGTGTTGTAATATATGGGGTTAATGGGGATGGATGGTGGCTACGGTACGGTTGGGGGGCATTGGGGCGCGTGGGAGGGAAACAAAAGTAAGACTGGTACGGATCACGTAGACATGGGAACTCACGAGCATGCTTACGAGATTTGACGCAAGCCTTATGAAAGGGTATAGACACATCCAGACCGGCGGCTCTGGGATCGGCCGGAGCGGGAAGGGCAGCGAGCAATCTGGGGAATCTACCTCGGCGTGCGCGCTGTGAAGGCCTTTCTTTTTTCCTTCTTTTGTCATACATGGGTCGAAATATCATTCCGAAAGAAAGTGTGTTCAAATTAAGACAGACTGTTTGTGCCATCGAGAGTGATGTGAGGACTGCTTTAATAGAGTGAAAACAACACATCAATCCCGGGCCGGATCCGCTCCGCCCCGCCCACTGTAGAGGGAGGCGGCGTAGGTGGATCTTCGCCATCCTTCCTCCGACGAGGACGACCTGGGCTACGTGTGGACCCTCACGCAATAGGAGGCGGCCGGGGACTGTGACGGTGAGTGTCTTGGTGCTAGTGAGGAGGACGATTCCCGAGGTTGAATCTTTGTCGCTGCCCGCTGGATCCGGTGGACAGAAGAGGAATTAGGTAGTCATCAGGCTCGTATGGATCGGGCCGCCCGGTGGAAGAAAGACAGAAAGCAGTCCAAGGAGAGGAGTGCCTAGGGGTTAGGTACGAATGCTTTTACGGGTAGGCAGAGGCACCAGGCAGCGGATATTCAATTCAGCTGCCTACCATCAGTAAACAAAGGCACGGGGCAGACATATATACTAGTACCGATTCTGAATGTAAATATAGTGTATTTATAGAGACCTATAACCTTGGAAGGCAGGCCGCTGCAGTATATGATTTATCGTTTTAGATCCGAAGGCGGGCCCTACGTACTCTCCTACCTTCCTACCCTTCTACCCTCTTACCCTACTACTGTTACGGCGTAGAAAATATAGTACCTGCAGAAAATCTATCGACTAGTCGGTAGTTCTTGTAGCCTTATCGCAACACGTCAGGTTGAGTGCAGGTTCTGCCTAAGCCGTGACACCTACCCTTCTGCTCTTTTACCCCCCTACCCTCCTTCTCTTACCCCTTTACCTATTAGTAGACCTGCATATTGCCTAATTAGGTAGGCGACAATACAAGAATACTGTATCCGTATTCTTAGTAGGCTGCGGGTACTGTGTTTTACTAATGAATACGTGTATTCTTGCATTACCAAGTACGTCAGATCGAAAATTGATCCTTACCAGGCCGATGTAAGGGAATCGCCTACTGGCTATGATAGGGATTTTCCCAGGGGAACAGAGGCTCGGATTGATGTCAAATCCCAATCCAACATGCGATTGCCGGCCAAACTGGGCCACCAAGGCCTGCTGTTGTTCCTCCGCAGGAAAACGAGCACAGCAAATCGACCTAGTCAGCGCTCTATGCCAACTGGCATCAAAGAATGGGGCCTTTCCCTGCAAAACCTACAGCACTCGTGTCGAAGAATCAAAATTCAATGGCCAAGTCTTGTTCTTCGGTGCACCCGCGCCATCTTGTGCGATGGGACGACCCTCGGTCAGATGGACGCCGAACCGCCCTCCGGGCTGCTTACAGGAGCCGGCTTTGAGCTCGAAGCTGTATCCAAACGGGTTGCCGTCCCAGGCCATCCGTGCCTTGGCTGAGTTCTTCTGGGTCTTACCTCCAAGGCCGGGCAGATAGTGTTACGATAGAACTGAAAAACAAAAGGGCTAGCTGTACATCGTCGGGGCAGTTCGCCTCGCGGAGCATGATGCCGAGGTCGTGATCGGCAGTTTGCCGCCAGTACTCGGCTGCTGCATTGGTGTTTTCTTGGGCTTTGGACTCATGCTTGCTCTCAACACGAGAGACATTGGCTCGGGAAGAATAGCGGATGGGGCCATGGTGAAGTACAGACGTGTTAGACTGTAGATCAAGGAGGTAGTGAAGATATTAGAGGGAGCTTGTCTTCTGGAGACAATGTTATGATGGCTTAAATCAGGATTGTGACGTTTATATATGTGCGCGGCCCCAAGAGAACGAACGTGTGGGTGGTTATCATTGACTATAATCACTACCCACCCAGGTAGGTGAGCATTCCACTCGTTAGCTTGATTACCACAATTCCTGATCAGTTTTCGGATTATAATAAGTACACCAGCCTTAACATCAATCTCCAGCCTCAGCATATACTATTTTCAAGGTAGCCAATAGATTGCTGGAACGGCGGATATGTGTAGGGCCCCTGGTATTTCTTTTTGTGGGCAGTTGGCATATAGAATATAATTTTCCTGCGCGGATCGTATGTTAAGTCTGGTGTATGTATCTTCTGTAGGGCAAGTTTCTCGCAGGCTGTGGCCCTGGGAAGCTGAAGTACAATGTATTACTGCATATATTAACTATAGCCCAAGTATTCTATCGGGATACATACATGCTCAGCTGTAAAATCCTTCTCGATAACCGTCCAATTTATAACCTATGTACCGAAGTTTCTCTAACCGTCTTTGACCAGCTGGAAGTGAAGAGTTTGTGAGTTCACAATTTGGGACAATTTTCTCCAAAGTATCTCACATTCCTATGCAGACGTAATAACCCACAAACAGAAGCGAGCAGTCACTGTGAACAGCCGGGTTCCAACTATAGAGAAGTATAAAGCCCTATTAGTACGGCTTTAAGCTAATAGCTTAATTACCTTATAACTTCCTTCTTATTATAAAGAGAATCCTTAAGCTGTTAAGACTAGTTGCCCCTTTTTAGCAGACCTGTATATATAAGCTCTTCTCTCCCTCTCTCCTAAAAAAGGAAGAAGAAAAAGACTAGAGTAAAAAGAAACAAAGTGCAGGAGAGAGGGCTCTTTATTAGCTAAATCTCCTGTAAGGCTACTAGATTATCCCAGCAGTGGGAGAATTTTCTGTGGAATAACCTGCTATGGCATAATCGCATCTGGAAGAGTGTCTTATGGAATATAATTACCTAGGTACTCTGATGTTGGGTGACTCAACTTATTTTAGGTACCTAGAAGGTTCCGGTTCCAGTGGTGATGACTGAGAGCTACAGGCCCTAGAGAGCCTTAGGTAACTCCTAGAGAGCTAGCGCTTTGGTCTGTCGCGCTAAAGGAAGGACTGCCCCACAAAAAAGGCCTGCCCCGTCTCCGACCACAAAAATTCCCACCCCACTTCAACAACGACAGACACTTTTCCCACCTTCAACCAACGAAACCATCAAGACTCCTCCTCGATATCGTCATCAGCAAATATGGTGACCACCAACACCGCCCGGTAAGCTTGCAATCCCTGCCTTGGCCTCTTTTCCACCAGTCCTCCAGATGCCTCCCTAAGACTCCGTGCTGGCCCCTTTGCATCTAACCACTCTGCAGTGACTGGGCCGACGACGATGACGACAACGTCGAAGTGACCACCACCTCCCTGCCGCCCGACGAGACCATCCAGAACCGCGACGGCACCAAGACCCACATCTCCTACAAGCACAACGAGAAGGGCCAGACCGTCAAGGTCACCCGCCGCATCCGCCTCATCACCCACCGCGAGGTCGTCAACCCGCGCGTCGCCGAGCGCAAGAAGTGGGCCAAGTTCGGCCTGTCCGCCAGCGACCCTGCCGGTCCCGCCGCCGACACCACCTCGGTCGGCGAGAACATCATCTTCCGCCCGTCGGCCAACTGGAAGCAGGATGCCCAGAAGGAGGAGCAAGATCCCAACGCCCAGGCCATGAAGGACAAGCTGCGCAGCTCCAAGGTCAAGTGCAGAATCTGTTCTGGCGAGCATTTCACCGCCCGTTGTCCCTACAAGGACACCATGGCGCCTGTCGGTGGCGAGGCCGACGTCGCCGCTGGCATGGGCGACGAGCCCTCGGCCGGTGGCGCGAGCAGGGCTGGCGAGGGTGCCGGGGCAGACAAGAAGGGCTCGTACGTGCCTCCTGCGCTGCGGAAGGGCGCGGGCGGTGGCGAGGGCGAGAAGATGGGTGGCAAGTACAGCGACCGGGATGATCTTGCCACGCTACGGGTTACCAACGTGCGTCGCTCTCCTCCCCTCCATCATGCTACTGATACTGCTACGTGGACTAGAATGCTGACGGACTTCACCATGACAGGTTTCCGAGATGGCCGAGGAGCAAGAGCTCCGCGACATGTTCGAGCGCTTCGGACGCGTCACTCGTGTGTTCCTCGCCAAGGATCGCGAGACTGGACGTGCCAAGGGTTTCGCCTTTATCAGCTTCGCGGACCGTGACGACGCTGTTAAGGCCTGCGCCAAGATGGACGGCTTTGGTTTCAAGCACTTGATTCTGAAGGTGGAGTTTGCCAAGAAGACGGCTTAGACGATCGGATCAGTGCGCAAACCACAAACCACGGGGGAAAGCTCGAGGCCGTCGCAATGGCCGCGGAGGAAAACTCGGACCTGGATTGCCAAGGGCATGACAGGGTCATTCCACATAGGAAGGGGGATGGCACAGCGCCTGTGGACCATATATGATATGGTGAGCGTGGAGGCTCGAGGGAGGGGGGTGGGTGACATGCCTTGTGTGACAGCGCTAGGTAACAGATGGTATGGATTAGACAAGCAGACAGCGATTTCTGAAGAAGAAAATGCATGAACAGTTTGACTATCGAATTACGACTTTGTGATTGCCATCGCCTAGCTGTGTTGGTGGTTAAGTATCAGTGTACACCTTGGTATCGTTCGTCTTCCCGTCTTCCATGGCACAGCCCTGTCCTCCCATTCTGGATATCTCTGGAAACTATCAACATGACATAAGAAACCCCCCCCCCCGGGCCCTATCCTGAGGACTATACCATCAAACATGCAGGTGATGATGACCTCGACGAGTGAGATCAGCTGACCAGTCAGTCTATGCTCTCTTTCTCAGACCATCCCGAGCCAAAGATGCTGATTATGGTGGTCGTGATCGTCGATTTCGTCAGGTCGTGGAATGAGTGGGGTGGTGTCACCCCCCTCCCCTGAAAAAAAAAGGGGGAAGGTTCAGATGCGGAACACGCAAATAGTAAGACATAGGAAAAAAAGAAGCAAAAAACAGTCGGGTGCGTGGTGCCCAGGTATCAATCTCGTCCGGTCCACGTTCTTGTTCCCCCTTCTCCTAACAACGATAACAACAACCACAACAACGCGGGGGGAAAAAAGTAGAGAAACAAAAAGGAAAAGGGGGAGGGGGAACCTGCTCCCATATCACCAACTCTCCTCCTCGACATCAAAGCCCTCCCCCGACAGGGCAAAACTCCTCTTCCTTTTCTCTCCTCTTACTCTAGGTACTCAGCACTCCTGCCGCCTTCCCCCCCCCCCTTACTCCGCCGCCGCCGCCGCAGCCGCAGCCTCGGGCTCCGCCATGGTGCCCGTCTCGGCCTTGTCGAGCAGCTCCTTCTCGCGGCGCTGCTTCTCCTCGCGCTGGCGCAGCTTGTCGGCCGCGCGCCGCCGGCGCTTGTCCGCGGCCTCGCGCTTCCGCTGGTCGTTCTTGTCGCGGAGCAGGTAGCCGAGGCTGGCGACCACGCCCCACGAGAGCCTGACGCCGGCTAAGTTGTGGTGCAGAGCTTGGCGGAAGTGGGATTTCTATTAATTGGGGGGGGGGGAGTCAGCCTTTTTTTTTTGTTTGTTTTTGCTTCTTTTTTTCCTTTTTCTTTCTTGGGTTTGATTTGGGAGTGGGAGGGGGGATAGGAGGGGGAGACGAGTCCAGAGCAAACACACACACACACACACACACACACACTCTCTCTCTCTCTCCCTAACTCTCCCTAACTCTCTCCTGGAAGATCCATAGAGACGATCTTGCTTTGTGAGAGAGAAAGGCCCCCCTCAGGAGAGGGGGGTCGGTGTCGCTGTCAAGTGGACTGCTGA
>MUZK01004406.1:0-50393 GCA_003013055.1 Juglanconis sp. DMW523 | reverse complement strand
CTCTTATACTTCTAAGTAGCTAGTTTTATTTCTTTTAACTCGGAATCGGTTCTTTTAAAGCTAGATATTTAATTATTAATATCTTTGCCCCCTTAGACCCCTCCCTTACTATTAGAATCTTAGACTTCTTAGATATTATATAACCTAATAGAGGCAGCTTTATATTCTACTTTTACTAAAAGTTGAAAAGCTACCTATTAGGATAGCTCCCCTTTTATAATTTTTAAAGCTATAAACTAACTTTTGAAGGCTATATAGGCAATTATATACCGGGTTAGTATAATCGAGTCTAAGAACTAAAGTATTCGTAAGGCGAATATAGCTCTAACTAAGCGTCGGCAGGCTAAAAGGACTTAAGTTTAAGATAGAGAGATACTATAATATAAGATATACTTAAGGTTCTAACTAAGAAAGGTATTATTAAGGAGGTATTAGGGGGTAAAAATGAAAATAATAGTTCGTCTAAATAGAGGCGGGTTAGTATTCGGGCGTATAATATCTGCTATAAGACTAGTTATATACTAGAACCTATCTAGAAGCTAAATAGATAAATAGTAATATAGAATTAGCTTATTCTAATTAAATTAAGAGTATATTAGTTAAGATATTTTAGGTTAGAGTCCTAGGAGTAGGAGAAAGTAACCGACTTAATATATAACTATATTATAGACTTACTTAAATAGCCTCACTAAGCTAAAGTTAAGAATCTAGCTATATTATTTAACTTGCTTTATTATTTTATATTACGTATACTATTTTACCTACTCCTAGATTTCTTATCTAGTCTTTTTACCTTTATCTTAGCAAATAAACGTAAAAACATCTTATATATAATAATAGTATCCTTTTACTTTAGTAATATTATTCTATACCTTTTTCTATAGAAAGCCTTTTTAATTCTACCCAGCTTATATATCTCTTTAGCCTTAACTTTACTTAGTATTATTTTATAAATCTAGACTAAAGTAGAAGGTATTGTTTTACTATATAATTATTATAAAGCCTATTTATTAATATATTTAAATTTGTTAATTTTATAGAATTTCTTTGCATTTAGTTTCTAGAAGCTTTGCAACTGCTTTATATAAGTCTTCCTTATACTTAAGAGAGAAGTAGATAGGTATATTAGGGTATCTGCTATTACTAGTTTATAATTGTATATAGTTATATTATTCGTCTTAATGCTTACTATAGCTATTATTAGTAAAAGCTATAATGAGTTATAGGTTTATTAAAGAGATAAGTTAAAAGACTTAAGCCTTGAAACTCTTTAAACATTTACTATTTTATTAAGAATTTTGTTAAGGATATATATAAAGCTTTTACTAGTTAACTTAGCCTAATCTACTTATTATACTATATAGTAGCATTAATACTAGTCTTAAATTATCTATATTAATAATATCTAGACTTTAATAGCATTATAAGCTAGCGTTAAGTAGCTTACAAAGCTCTTATAATCTTATTATTATCTATCTACTCTAGTCTAAAGGCTATTATTTTGCTCTCTTACTATTAATAGCATTATATAATCTTAACTGCTAGGCTTTTTGGCATTCTCTATTATATTAGTAGTAGTTGTTTTCTAAGCTATGTTAAAAGCTTAAAAATAATAACTACTTTTTAATAGAAGAATTTATAATATATTTTCTAAGGAATCTATAGTAAAGTTACTTAAGAATTTATAACGAATTTACTCTCGGAATTTCAGTGCATTTACTTTGGGAAGTTACTATCGATTCTTAGTTAAGCATATAGGAGTTGTATTTTATAGGTATTAGCTAGCTTAGAACTATATTCTGTTTCTAAAGGGGGCAGGCGTTTAAATATTATAAATTTAGCACTATGTTACGATATAACCTGTAGCTATATCTTTTCTATTATCATATATAGTCTTAATATATTCCGTTACAGTTATAGTTCTTAAGATTTTTAATTCTTAGCAAAGTATATAAGAAGATTTTTGAATAAGATTTCGCCTGTCTGTTAGAGGGAATTCAGCTGCTACCTTTCCCTATTAGTCCTACTTTAGGTACCTTCTTCCTTCGTTGATACTACGGACTAGCAGACATCTGTAGCCGGTGGCGTTGGTACTTCCAATACCACTCCTCTGATAAACTGCCATTGTTCCGCTTCCTTTGTTCCAGTTGTTTCACTTCTGTATTCCAACCCGCTCTGCAGGGGAGCTCACAGGGGCCACAATATCAAGGCATGATTACAATACCAAGATAAAGAGCTCATTCCGCCTGCAACCGCTTGACTCGGCGCCTTGGTCATTTCAAAAAGCCACCTCGAAGCAGATCTCTGCAGTGGAAATTTGCACAATGGGATTCTTTTCACCGTCTTCGGAGTCTGGGAGATGTTATATTGTCACATCTGGCTTTCACCGGAGATCTGAGTTCTTTTTGCAAGGGAGGAACTTCAATATTCTCACGAATTGGAAAGCTTACAGCAAGATCCTGTACACCAACAGGTTGTTGCTGTGCCTCCTCGCCTTCCTGCCCTCTTCTTTCCCGTGTCAATCACTGCTCGGAACATCTCTCGTTTGGTCCTGAATTAGCTCCATTGGTCTAGGTGACGACTCCGGCCGGATATGAGCACGTTCAAATGGACATTGTTGCCTTTACTGGCTGTGGGCATGGCCATCTACTCCAGGCATGCTGTACTTGATGCCCTGCGGTCGAGAAGACCCACATCTCATGTTACTTACAAGGAGGTGCGTTTTTATATGTGAGAGGTTCAGTCCTCCATCAAGCTAATGGTTTCGACATTGGGGCAGACAAGGATATGCGAGACCACGCCCGGCGTGAAATCCTATTCTGGCTACGTCTCTATCCCACCCACTGCTCAGCAGCCCTTTCCCCAGCACCTCTTTTTCTGGTTCTTCGAAGCGCGCACCAACCCCGAGACTGCCCCTCTGGCGCTTTGGGTCAACGGCGGGCCGGGCGCAGGGAGTATGGACCAGGCTATCTCTACAAACGGGCCCTGCCTCACCAACCTGGACGGCAACTCGACGCGGCTCAATGATTGGAGCTGGAACAACGAGTTCAACCTGATCTATATCGACAATCCCATACACTCCGGATATTCGTATGATGTTGCTGTAAAAGCCGTGAGAGATATGCGCACGGCGTGGATCGTACCGGGCGATGGGGAGGATATCCCCGCAAAAGATTGGACGAAAAGAAAGGGCGTGTACTCCAGCCAGGATATGGCAGTCGGACCGAACACGACGGCGCTGATGGCGAAGACGGTCTCTAAATTTTTCCAGTTGTGGTTCGATGAGTGCGTGACCGCCAGCACCCTGTCTTGCAAGCCGGCATTGCACGGGCAAGCCCTGCTGACTGGTTAGGTATGAAGGAGACCCATGAACGTCTTACTAACTTTACAGCAGGTTCGCTCAATATCGCAGAGACAACATCAGCATCTGGACCTGGTCATAGTGTGTCTTTCCTCCCATGCTCTTCCACAGACAACAATGAGACTGACGGTCTATCCAGTGGCGGCTACTTCGTCCCTGCCATAGCAGCCGCGATCCTCGAGGACAAAGAAGCCGTTCTAAAGCAAGACAAGCCAAGGCACCATATCTTCGGTGTCGATACCATTGGCATCATGAATGGGCTCATAGACTTCTCCATTCAGCTGCCGCAGCTAGTCAGGTACCCGAACAACAACTCATACGGTCTCGAGCTATTCAATGCTAGCCTGGCCAAAAAGCTGGAAGCCAAGGCCGAGATATGTCTTGCGCAGTCAAAGGAATGTGACAAGCTTTTAGAGGATATGAACTATAATCCCCTAACGGGCGAGCCAACGCCGAATGTATGCTTTGCCGGAGCAGTTTGCTGGAACAGTATCGCTGATACGTTTGACGCTGTGACGAGGGTAGGTGTTGTCTTCTCCTGAGTTGTGTGTGCGGGATGCGCTGACGAGTGGTGGTGAATGGATAGCGCAATCCCTTTGACTTCAGGCATCTCATGCCTGACGGATTTCCGCATACCGTTTACGTGACATATCTCCTCCAGCCTTGGGTCAAGGACCACTTAGGCGGCAAGGTTGACTACATAGAATTCAGTCCGGTGGCGGACATGGGTGAGTTGCTGATGGACAACCCGCGACACAATGCTCCGCGGTCTTTCGCAATTCCATCCGATTACGTGCTGACCCCCCCCCCTCACTCAGCATTCTCAATGACAGGTGATCCGGCCGTCTCCCACAAGAAAACCATCGAGGGCCTTCTCGAAGCCGGCGTGCACGTTTCCCTGCTCTACGGTGACGCCGACTACAGGTGTGACTGTATGTCTGTCTCAATTTCCATCCAATCCCCTATGCCGTTTCCTTCCATTGACAACTTGCCACGTCATTAGGGGTCGGCGGCGAGACCCTTTCCCTCGCCCTCTCCCACTCCTCCGCGGCCTCCTTTCGCTCCGCAGGCTATACTCCCATGAAAACTAGCCAGACTGGCAGAACGGGTGGCTACGTCCGACAGTCCGGCGGGCTCAGCTTCATTCGCGTGCTAGACTCGGGCCATCTCATCCCCTTCTTTCAGCCGGAAGTGACGTACGATATCTTCATGCGGGCGTCGCGGGGCCTTGACGTGGCGACAGGGACAACGTCCGTGACAGGTGAAGGGGGAGACCATGTTACCTCCGGCCCGGAGTCTGTTTGGGATATTAAGAATAAAGTACAGTCCCAGCCGCCGGAGTGGTGCAACCCTAACTATGCTCCGCTGTGGTATGTGTGCACGGGGAACCAGATTCAGGCACTGGCGGAGGGGACGGCGGTTGTGAAGGATGGGGTTGTCGTCGAGCCTCGTGCTCGCCTAGAGGAGTTTTCGATTCCTGAGGGTCAGGTCTATGATCATTTGGTAAAATCGGAATGACTGGATCACTTTGTTTAATATTGCGACGCTCGGAAAGTAGATAGACTGTTATCAAGAACAAACTCGAGTTATGGTGCAATATAGGTTTCCCAATCCAGGAGACAAGCTTGATGAATTTAGCATAGTTAAGCCTTGTACTTGGGACCTCTTAAAGTCTGCTCTCCTAATCGAGCGGCATGCACTCACGACCGTTCCACCTGATCTGGCCGCGCCATCTCCATCTCTGTCGACTGGTCCTCACTTTTACCCTGCCCAAATTAGCAAGTTTCTCCTTTCCCGAGGACTGACATCACACAGTCGTCCCTTCAGGCTGCCCGAGATTTCGAGCCCGGAGCAGCGAAAGGTCATTGAACGAGGTTGCTTGCATCTACAAGATTGCAGCTTCCATCCAAGCACAATGGTACCTCTGCTCTCTGTACTTCCAGTTCGGTCGGGGACTTCCTGTTTGCTACCCCAGCTGACTCCAATCGCAATCCTGGTTGAAAAATTAAGGCAAGGGGCTGAGTAATTTATATTTTCGCTGTGTCTTGCTGAGGCCAAGCATACGGGCAAATCCCGAGTTCAAGCGAGATGAACTCGGGTGAAAGGAGAAACTTGCGTGAACTTCATGTATTGTTCTTGTGGGGAGAGTATAGGCAGTTATTTTCTTTGTCGTATGGCCTGTACTTCTGAGTGGTATGCTTGATATTGTGCTTGATATTGTCTTCATGGCCTGGCCATCCAGCAGCGCCCTCGTCTTTGATCATTACGACGCTTCGTCCTCGACCGCCTACTAAATTCGGGCATTCGCAACACTGATAAGCCTTTAGCTTTGTTTCTCAGGGGGAGAAATGCTTTCAATATGTCTAGACCAGGTTAAAGACCAGGCTCAAAGTTCCCGGGAGGCTGGGAGAACTGTTCCATCACAGATTATCGGGATTTGAACATCTGAGACCTCGTTGCGCAGACTTGAGATCTATTTACCGTTATTCATCGACTGAGATCCGGCTGGTCGGTCCATTGTGCATATATAATCTCGCAGGTAATGCTCATTGACGTTCGTTCGACAATTATAGAGCAGAGGCATTCTGCTTCATTGCCAACCGACATTCGTCTCTCGTGTAGAGTGTTACTTTCACGCCTAACACTCATTCAACTCTCGCCTTCATTTCGAAACAGCTCGTTTTCCCTCGATCCTGCCGACAGTCACCTTTCAAGGCAACAGACAAGATGGATGTCGACGAGTTCAAGGGCGCCGCCAAGGACGCCGTCGATTACAGTCAGATATCCTCGCCATGATTGCCAGCATAATTGTGGTCGAATGTGAGAATTGTGACTAACATGAGAACAGTCGTCGATTATTACAAGAATGTAGCCGACCACAGTGTCGTGTCTCAAGTCGAGCCGGGCTACCTCCGCAAAGTCTTACCCTCGTCAGCGCCCCACGACGGTGAGCCATGGGATTTGATTGCGAAGGACTTCGACACGAAGATCCTGCCAGGAATTACCCACTGGTGAGAAAACATTCCATATTGTTCCCTTCTGACAAGTTACTGGAATAACGATGCTGACAACTGGTTAATCGAAAAGGCAATCTCCAGACTTCTTCGCCTTCTTCCCCTGCACGTCCTCCTACCCATCTATCCTCGGCGAACTCTACAATGCCGCGTTCACGGGGACCTGCTTCAACTGGATATGCGCGCCGGCTGCTACGGAGCTCGAGATGATTGTAATGGACTGGCTCGCGCAGATTCTCGGTCTTCCATCCACCTACCTCTCGACGGGACCGACTCGCGGCGGCGGCGTCATTCAAGGTACCGCGTCTGAGGCCGTTCTAACGGTTATGGTGGCCGCGCGGGATAAATATCTGAAGGAAACCCTACCTGACCCAGATACTGTACGTATATATGGCAGCAGATGTCATCATCAGTCTGTTTCTTGTCTCAAGTTGTGGAATATAGTCGTCACAAGGAGGATGTCCCCGGGTCGAGTCTTCGGACTGTCTTGCGTGTCTTATCTAAACGAAGACTGATTTCAACTATACAGATTACCGAGGAAGACTTCGAGGATCTCAGCATGCGCAAACGAAGCCGCCTAGTCGTGCTGGGCAGCGCAGCTTGTCATTCGTGCACGAAGAAGGCAGCGAAGATGCTCGGCGTGCGATATACTGCTATACCAGTCAGCAGTGAGACGAATTTTGCGGTCACAGGAAGCGCATTGACCAAAACACTTCAGCTTTGCAAGGCGAGAGGATGGGAGCCCTTCTTTATGACTGCAGCGCTAGGGACTACAGACACGTGTGCGGTAGACGATTTCGGGGCTATTGCGAAGGTGCTCGAGGAGTGGAGCAGGGACTTTCCGGTCTCTGATCCTGCGCCGGTTGCCTTTGCCAACGGAAACGGAAACGGAAATGACTTCATCACAAACGGCTATACAAACGGTCACACCAAGCCAACGTTGCCGGTCAGGAAGAAGGGGGAAGTATGGGTACATGTCGACGCAGCATATGCGGGTGCCGCGCTCGTTACGCCCGAGGCCCAGGCGACAGTCGGGGTACAGCACCTACGTCACTTTCACTCCTTCGATGTGAATATGCACAAGTGGCTACTTACGAACTTCGATGCCTCGTGTCTCTTTGTCGCGGACCGTCGCTGGCTCGAGGAGGCGATGAGTTCGGAGATGCAAGTCTACCGGAACAAAGGCAGCGACGATGGGCTCGTAACGGATTATCGCAACTGGCAGATTCCGTTAGGACGGCGGTTTCGAGCATTAAAGGTCTGGTTCGTAATGCGAAACTATGGGGTTCAAGGGATGCAGCAGTATATAAGAAGGGGTATCCGTATGGGAGAGCAGTTCGCCAGGTGGTTAAAAGGACGCCCAGATCTATTCGAGTTCTTAACAGGGCCAAGTTTTGCACTTACGGTATTCAGAATAAGGGATCGCAATGGAGACGAAGAGAGAACGAACCTGCTAACAAGGTGGGTATATGAAGAAGTTAACCAAACAGGTAAGATTTGGGTCACAAGTACAACGCTGGAGGGAAGGTTTGCGATTAGGCTGATGACGGCAAACCGGATGACGGAAGAGACGCATGTGAGAGCCGCCTTCGAGCTGATTGAGCAGACTGCGGAGAGACTGGTGAAGGAGAAATGAAAAATCTCAAGTTTTGTTCGAACGAATCTTGAGGCTGACGCCCGGCCAGAGCGAAAACCACTGTGATTTTCAGATACTTTGTATAAGTAACTGCGCCCAGTTTCACAACGGCGGTGAGCCTCAATATTGCCTCCGTTCACTGCTTACTAGGATATGAAATGGAGTGGAGACATGTGGGATCTTCCTCAAAATTATGCTTGAGGCTATGACTGGGACTTTGTACTTCTTTTCACACCGTCCTCGGACTCCTTAAGCATCTGAAGACCTCCATCCGTCTCCATAACGTTCAACGGATCTGACTTGCAGAGTCGCTTCAGATTTGCCGTATACTCTATGAAGATACAGAGGACGACGCGGTGAGAAATATCGCTCGCTGTGGCTTACACAGCAAATTCAATTGGCGGTTCTGCGAAAAGCTTACTCTGCCCGTCTGGCATACAACGAGCGATTGCTGGTGAATAAACCTGAAGCGAGTCAGATGGCCTTTCCGTCTCGGAATTCCATAATTCCTCGTTATCGTGGGGTGGAGGGTGCCGGAAGATAAGCATTGAATGATAGTGCCAATAGTGTTATATTATCGTGCCTCTCCGATAACTGTACGATAGTTGTTCCATTCACTGTCAATTTCTCTTTTGTATCATCATCGGTTTTCATCCAACACTGAGTTTGCATCCAGGCCTGGCGTTCGAGAAATGAGGTCCTCAGCACTTCTTGTTTTCTTTGCCACTCTCGCTCACGCTCGTGAGATCGTGTTCCCTCCGGTTGCCGGTATAGACCGTGTGCCAGGTCAAGCACCGCTTCGACTTGACACCGAGACCGATGATGATGTCGATCTGACCACAGACGCCATGGGCGGACTAACGTCTTTTGGCCACCTCCCCTACGTTCCATGTTTCGCTGCCAAAACCGACGAGGAGATCGACAAGTACGATATTGCTGTGCTGGGAGCTCCCTTCGACACCGCGACCTCATACAGGCCGGGGGCGAGGTTTGGCCCGCATGGCATTCGGGATGGCTCCAGGCGCATACGACCGCCGCATTCTTGGAGTGTGTACTCAGGCCGGAACTCGTTCGAGGAGTGGGCGAAGCTTGTCGATTGCGGTGATGCTCCTCTTACCTTTGTCGACAATACCGTGGCTCTGAAGCAGCTCGCCAAGGCTCACAAGGTAAGTTCTCTGTGACTAATACAAGACTGGTGGATACTGACTACTATTAGATTATCTCTGGCCGAACCGCCAACAACGCATCCATAGCGAAAACGCCCCGGATCTTGATGCTGGGTGGTGACCACACGATCACGTTGGCTGCTCTTCGCTCAACGATCAATCACTGGGGGGTTGTGAACGTAATCCACTTCGACTCGCACATCGACACCTGGAACCCTCATGTCGTGGGTGGCGGCATCACGGATTATGCGTCTGTCAATCACGGGACGTTCCTCCACATCGCCCACGAGGAAGGCCTGATCTCCAATCATTCCTCGATTCATGCTGGTATTCGAGCACCGCTGGGGACCCAACAGACGGATCTAGACAATGACGCCCACTGTGGCTTTCAGATCATTACCGCGCGCGACATTGATGAATATGGCCCCAAGGGAGTCATCAAGAAGCTCAAGGAAAGAGTTGGTGACGGAAACGTCTATATCACAGTTGACATTGACGTCCTGGACCCCGTAAGGAAAACCCCTGAGCCATTGACAGTTTGTGACCGAAAAAGCTTGCTCATTCCCTCGTGTTTCTCTAGGCGTTTGCCCCTGCCACTGGCACCGTGGAGCCTGGTGGCTGGACGACTCGTGAGCTTCTGACTATCCTTGATGGGCTACTCGGAATGAACGTGATAGGAGCAGATGTGGTGGAAGTGGCACCGGCGTATGATACTGTGGCGGAGACGACGTGTCTGGCTGCTGCAGAGGTTGCAAGAAGCTTGATTGGATTGATGGTGGCTAAACCCGTGGTTCCGTTGTGATCGGGCACCGCGTAGCCCTGCATTCAGGGCGACATAATGGTTCGGTGGAGCGATGTTTCTTATAGGGCCTAGTAGCGTCGATGATCCACCTGAACTGAAACTGCTCTGCTTCCTAGGACCGACCTTTGCTTCAACGTAAGCATGTTGCCCTTTTCCTGCTTTAAGCTATTTTCGCAGATAAGATGGAAGTATTTGATATCTTGGCCATGCACCCTCTGAATATTTGGCTTGGGCCCCATTAGACACCGCGCCTGATGCACGCCCGAGATGGTTCACATTAAGGGGGAATACGCAGCCGAAGAGGTCATGATCGAAAGGCATATAGGTACCTAATAATGCCCGGAAAATTTACAGTAAGCGCTTTTTTACTCGCCTGCATATGATGGCGGATTCCGAGAGCAATTTCTCGATAAGCAGGGGCATCGTTAAGGTATAGCTATATATTTTAATATAAATTGTACCAAATATTGAGTGTTCTACTGCTTTAGATACCTGCAGGTGCCTTAAACATTATACAGCTTATTGCGTTCCTGCTAGTATATGAAAGAAACTATAACAGCTCTTATAGCTCTATATCAATAGCTTAAAAATAATACCTATCTCTTTAAAGTGGAATTAAGTTGGTATAGCAATACGAGGACTAGTTTTTGCGGATAGGCTAGAACCGATCACTGTCGACTATCCCTAACATCCCGAGCTAGTATCTGGTCCGTGACTACCTAGGTACTACTAGAATCCGGACATAGCTAGATCGAACCTGCCATATTTTTTGCGATATCCAGTACTCGACTGCAGAGAGGGCCCGGGATGTCAGGAAAAGAGTCGGCATTAAACCAGCAGCCGTGGGTTACATCTCCGGGACAGGAGCTACGCTGCCTGTTGCAAGTTTGTCCTAATCTGTTCTCCAGGAGGCCTTATTCTCCAGAGAAGTATCACAGGATATGAGAGTGTATATAGGCAGGATAAGATCAAGATGGGAGCGCGTGGTGCCTGGAGGATGAGCCGCTTCTTGCGAAGCTCGGTGCGAAGCTCGGTATCCCCGAGCGCGTCCCTCCGACCAGCAGATTGGCCTCGCATACCAAAGCATTCCCATCCCAACACCATACTTCATTGTGAATCATCATGATCATCATCAGCTTCGCTGCTTTTCGCTGCCTGTGCACGCGTCTCTCTCTTGTCGCTGTCTGGCAAGCTTGCGCTTGTGCGAGCAGACAATCGGTATTCACGGTCGTCAGTCGACCCTGTCCTTCGTCTCTTAGAAAGTGAAACAGGTCGTCCATCCGAGCTCGAGCTGCTAGGGGTGGAGGGAGGCATATCGTCATATTGCGGCTTGTCGTCCAGGTCCCAATGCACGGCTAACTTCCGCTTCTCAGACGGCTGGCTGGCTGCATGCTCTTGTATAAGCCTCCGCTCCCGCTCTGCCTTGTCCTCTACTGCCTGGCGATCCTCGGCCACTGCCAGGTATTCATACAGTTCCTCGGCCGAAATGGTTATATCAGTCGTTTTGGCTTGGCGTCGAAGTAAGCGACTGAGCTGTCTCAGGACGGCATCAGGAATAAAGTCGGAAAGGAGAAGGTGGAGGGCGCCATCAGCTACCGGCTGACCAGAAGCGTTACGAAAGAGTTTGTCTTTGTGAATTCGCTTAGGCCCACGGTAGAGACAGAAGTTGGCAGAGTAGTCGATTGCCGCTGATGAGGGATCTCGCTTCTCCGGAGGGTCGTATTTGACGGCGATAGTAAGAACGGTTTTGATCTCCCCGTCACTACCTACGTAGTAGTCCCTTGCAAGCTTCTGCAAGGCTTCACGCTTCTGACTCTGACTGAAGGCGATCTCAATGACAAACTGCGGGCGCACCGTATCACCGTAGTTCATCCGGCAACCAGGGGATTTCTGAGCCGTCGCCTCCCCTTCTACTACGTTGCTCTCGAGATGCAGTGTCGCATAACCGACTGATCTGATCTTGGATATGTGACTCGCTATGACCGGGTCCTCGGAACTTGCAGCAAGACTGAGCAGTTGGCGCTTCACATTATCGAAAACACTATCTTTTAAGGACTCATGCAGGGGAGAGGCTATCAGCCGCAGCACAAGGGTATGGCTCTCGGGGTCCCAATCGTGACGAAGTTCCTCCTTGAAGTAGTCCAGTAGGCCCTTGGTCCCAAGTTGGCGAAGCAACTCCAGATATTGTGGTGTTGAGATCCGGAAGCTGTACCAACCACGGGACTGGAGGCCGCGTGGAACCACCCCTTTCTTGGCCGCTGCGATGAGTGATATCACTGGGGCGATCCCGCCGTCGTCTGACTCTGTTGTTGGGAGGACCTCCTCTTGCTCCTGCCCTGGCTTGAAGGCGGATGCGAAGCTGGAAGCGGCCGACGGTATGGACTGTGGCGGCGGCCTGTAGGAGGACGAATCCGACGTGGTTGACGAGGGAGAGGACACCGACCCGTTGTGATGCCTCCGCGCCCCGTGTCGTCCTCGCTTTGGCCTCGACTGCGCGTTCTCTGGGTCGCCGGCGTCGTGATCGGCAGCACTGGGGCTGGCGCTGGCGCTAAGGGGAGGAGAGGGAGCAAAGACACGCGCAGATGCTTTTTCGAGAGGAAACATTATCGAATGCTTAGGCGGTCGGTCGGCGGTTCGAGGAGTTGGGCGCCTATGACATCGTCTACGTCTGGTCCGTGCACCACGGGAAGAATTTTGATCCGACAGGTCGAAGAATTAAACTATGGTGTTCGAAACACCGTGCCGCAAATACAGTCGACTGTGGGATCCTCAGAGGTATTTACAGTGTGTTCCTCGACGATCCAGTATTGACGGTCTTGTTCAAGCCCTGCGGCAGTGGATCGCGGCCAAACATGGCGCGCCCCCAGCTCTGCCCCCAGCTCTGCTAGCTGGCGGGCCTGGCCCCGCCAGCTAGCAGACTTTATCACCATATCACCATATCACCATATCACCTGAGCCGATGCAGCCGATGCAGCCGATGTGAATCTCCAACTGGTCGTCGCCGTTCTTGTCGTTGTGCCCCGGTTCTGGGATCGCATCGAGCCGCTCTCGGGATACTAGTTGCGCGATGTCGCAGCGCGGAGCTCGATGGGTCCTGATGAGTGTGCTGATGCGTAGATATAGAGATTACGCGCTTCTTTACTCCACTGTGGTGTAGCCACTCTTTCCTACAGCTCGCCTGCATGGGATGGCGAAATCCGACAGCAATATCTCGACAAGCGGGGGCATCGTTAACGTATGGCTATATATTCAAATGTGGACGACACCGACCGTCCAATGTTTTACTCCTCCAGCCACCTGTAGGAGCCTCAAACATTGTGTGGCTTATTGCGTTCCTGCATCTTGCCACAGCCAAGGCAATCCGATCGTTCCCAGCCACTATGAAAATTGCCAGTGGTCTATTGCTTGCCCTGCCCTTAGCAGGAGCCCAAAGCTGGAACAGAACATGCATCATTCCAGCAGCTGGAGATGGCACCGATGATGCGCCTGCAATACGGCAAGCTTTCCAGGATTGTGGAAAAGATGGCCGCGTGGTCTTCCAGGAAAATACCATATACGATATCCAGACAGTGCTGCAGATTCATAATCTTAGCAACGTGCAGGTGGACCTCAAAGGCACTCTGTTGGTAAGACGAGCCTCTTGCATTTCATAGGAAATATCGTCTGACCTTTTTTTTATAGTTTTCTACAGATGTCCGCTATTGGATCCAGCATGGCTCCCATTACTACTTCCAGAACATTTCTATTGCTATGGAATTTTCGGGGCACGATGTCATCATCGATGGACATGACACTGGTGTGATAAACGGCCAGGGCCAAGTCTGGTACGATCTGGCTCTGGGTGTCGGCGGACTCTTTGGGCGGCCCATCCCCTTCTGTTTGAGAAATGTTACCAATGCTGTAGCCAAGAATTTCAAGATTCTTCAATCTGGCAAATGGTAAGATTAGCGTGAGGTGTTCATGTTGCTTCCCCTGCTGATCAGATTACAGGAACTTCGTGATGGTCGAATCGAAGAATATTCTGGTTGATAACATCTATCTCTCGAGCACCTCGGATGACTATCAAGTAAGTACTCTTAGAAAAGATGCCAAACAGGGTCCTGTAACTCCCACGATACTGACAGAGACGCAGGCAAATCCCGGGAATCTGGGCAATACTGATGGCTTCGATACCATCAATAGTGACAACATCACGATACAAGTAGGGCCTAACTCGTTATATCGCGACGTCTACCGTTAGATACTGATAGAGGGGACAGAATAGCTATGCTGATACGGGGGATGACTGCATCAGCTTCAAACCAGGCAAGTCTTCCTCAAGAAAATGAGACTCTATCCCGTTACCTTGATCAACGATAGATGATACTAATGTCTATTTTAAAGGATCAACGAACATGTATGTGAAGAACCTCACTTGCGTCAACACGGCTGGTATTGCTATTGGGAGCCTCGGCCAATACGAAGGCGTGTACGACCCAATCGAGAACATCACGGCCGAGGATGTTACCGTAAGAGAGCCCGTCGAAACAAGCTGATGTCTTCCAGTTCCCTCGTGCTAATGATTTGATAGCTGATCGGAAGCCGCAACGGGGCATACATCAAGACATATATGGGAAAATCCACGTACTATCCACCCCAAGGCGGAGGCAATGGGACAGGTTCCGTGAAGAACGTGTGTAAGTGTGTTCAAAAATCCCGGAACATCACCAGACAGGAGACTAACAATGGTGATCCGCCCAGTGTTCAAGAACTTCCACATCGAGAACATCACCGCTTCACCAGTGCTCCTACAGCAGTGCAGCGCTTGGGCGGGATGGGGTGTGCCATCCTGCGCCGAATATCCCTCAACCGGCTTCATATTTGAAAACATAACGTGGACCAACTTTACCGGGTGGATGGACGAGTCGGTAGGAACGACAACGATCTCTCTCGCTTGCTCACCGTACGCGACGTGCTCTGGTTTTTCCTGGAACGATATCAACATTCTGCCAGCAAATGGAACCGCTACGAGGGAATGCACCAACGTTGAGGGATACGATGGCACCTGTGCTCAGGTGAAACCTTCATAGATTATTTCGATGGTCTCTGCGGCACAGGGATAGCGTTAACTCGACTGGACCTCTATTATTGTCCACTTTATCCATACGTCTAGACTTGGAGCAAGCATATGAAGAATTGACTATTCAAAATACCAAGATGAGCCTGCTTATGGTGGTTCTGCAAAGTCCCGTCTCGTTCATTAACGTGGGCCACCTCTCTGGCCATCTGATCGGTGTTAATTCACTGGCATTGAATTGCCTCCGTTTTCTCGATTTAGGAGCACCCGAGATAGACATCATCATCATCATTATCATCGTCATCGTTGTTGTTCACATGAAAAGGAGATAAGGGGGAAAACAGCCAATATTGGCAGTCCTGTGCAGGACCAGCTCTGAATTCTCATTGGCACCACAACAATTTCATGATGAGACGATTTTTTCTGTTCAGGCAAGAGTATCCCACCGGTCTCAGGCTCAACCTCGGGACAGATTTCCGATGGAGGGGACAACACTTCTGCGCAGTAGACTCATGGGTGGTTGGTTGGAGAGGCTGCGTACCTAGAAACGTAATATTCAGGTGCCGAAACATGATAGAACCCCGTTGTGGGGAAATGCCGTCTCCCTCGCTGGCTGCCAGAGACTGGAGCATGATGTAGTCCATGGCTTTCGAGAGCCATCTTGGAGCGAAGACACAAAGACAATGGTGTTCTTTTCCGCTCGGTTTCCGCTCCGGAGATGTGGTTGCCACGAGCCGTCTCGAAATCCTCCCGGTCATGGTCAGAAGAAGCCATCGACGCAGTTCTCCTTGTCGACAACGGGTCACTGATCTTTTTGTGTGAACCGTAGGGCGAGACAGTCTTAACTCAGACGGAGCCAATCTTGAGGCTAAACTGCGCAGCACGGGCCGAACTTATTAACGAGACGGCTCAAGTCTCGGTCCGATGCAAACATGCTCGTCGTCGTCTTGGTCTGCGAGCGGAGCGTTTTGGTGTGGGGTCCACAGTCTGGAAAGGGTCAAGCTGGCTTGGCAGGAACATATAGCGTGCAAAACCTGTATCCTGCCCATGTGTTCGAATGGGCTTCGAGAACATCGTCGTGCCATCGCGTGTGCGGCTAGCCTCCATGTCCTCAGGCAATGCTGACGCACAGCATCCGCGGCCATGCGCCAGACCTCATGGGCTCCAAAGGCAACACAGCCGATTCTACTTGGAAAATATCTCCTTTGATGCGTGGTCCATGGGTCATAATATTAGTAGAGGGAGAATCGGTGCCAGCGAGTTAATGCCCAGAGAGCCACCGGCGGGAGCCGCCCATCATCGCCGGCTCAATTTCAGCTGCTAAAATCTAGCCTTGGCCAAGGCACTGCCAAGAAAGATAACCATGTGGCTATTCCCCTCCTAGGAATATGTCCTCCTCTTCGCGTCGGCCAAAGATAAGATCGGACATGGGCGTCTTATGCCAAGCCCAAGCCTTATTGGAGGCAACGATACGATATTTTTAACGCCGCCGAGTTCCCACCGAACACCCTCAGAAATATCATCAGGGACGGTCCCCCCCAGAGATTTCTCAGCCTCTCTGACCGTCAACGTTGTTACTGCGAGCTCACAGTGCTGCGTCGTCGCTGCCATACGGGTGCACCCGACCCCTCTCGCGCTGCCTAAGATATCGATTGCAATATAGGCGCCACCTGGGAACCATTGGCAAGCCAAGACCACTGGTGTACGCCGTCGGTGCTACAAGACTGAACGTCGAACGACCCAGGGAATTATTCACCAGGACCTCCGTGAGAGGAGTCCTCCAGCATAACCAAAATGACTTGGGTTGACGCCATCAACGGGAAGGTCGCGAAAAGCCCAGTGGGAAGATGGTTCCGGCTCGAAGGCTCCGGCCACAAGAAGTCTCGGGCCGGATCCTACTTCTGTACGGAGCTCCGCGCCGGGTTGGCCACTTTCTTCGCAATGGCATATATCATCGCGGTCAATGCGAGGTACAAGGGAGCTCAATATTCCAATCTTTAGATCTGATTCTAACCCGGTACCAGTATCGTTGCGGACACGGGCGGCACATGTGTGTGCAATGGGGGCGCCGATGACCCTGTTTGCGACAACAACGAGGACTACGCGCTGTGTACAAACGAGGTGAAGCGGGACCTGATTACTGCGACGGCGGCTATATCAGCGCTGTCTTCGTTCTGCATGGGCTTGTTCGCCAATCTGTGAGTGAGTTATGCTCGACTTCACGGATGAAGACTAACATTAGGTGCTTCCAGACCCGTTGGCCTTGCTCCTGGCATGGGCCTTAATGCATACTTCGCTTATACTGTCGTCGGCTACCATGGTACTGGAACAGTCCCCTATCAAGTGGCTGTGACGGCCATCTTTGTTGAGGGCTGGATCTTCTTTGCCCTTGCGCTTTTCGGCATGCGACAGTGGCTCGCACGCGCGATTCCACGGTCCATCAAGCTCGCAACCTCCGTCGGCATCGGTCTGTTCCTGACACTCATCGGGCTGACGTACTCGGAAGGCATCGGGCTCATCGTCGGCGCCACGGACACACCGACCGAGCTGGCGGGATGCGTCGACGCCCTGCGAGACGCGGATACAGGCCTGTGTCCCGACGGAGCGAAGATGCGCAACCCACGGATGTGGGTAGGCATTTTCTGCGGTGGGATCCTGACCAGCCTTTTGATGATGTACCGAGTCAAGGGGGCGATCTTGTTCGGAATCATCCTCGTGTCCATCATCTCTTGGCCGCGGACCACCGAGGTCACGTACTTCCCCTATACCGCGACGGGAGATGACAACTTCAACTTCTTCAAACAGGTCGTGGCCTTCCACCCAATCTCCAGGACGCTGAATGTGCAGGAGTGGAACATTGCTGGGTATGGCGGCCAGTTTGGTCTCGCGCTCATCACGTTCCTGTATGTCGATATCCTAGACTGCACGGGTACTTTGTACTCGATGGCGAGGTATGCGGACTTGATCGATCCGGTCACGCAAGATTTCGAGGGCTCGACTCTGGCGTAAGTTGAATCATTCTGCCCTGTTCTGCCCATCCGTGCTCTGACACATCTCGTCCAGATACATGGTTGACTCCGTCTCTATTGCCGTCGGTGCACTCCTGGGCACACCACCCGTGACAGCTTTCGTCGAGTCCGGCGCTGGGATCGGGGAGGGGGGCAAGACCGGACTCACAGCCATGGCGACCGGCGTCTGCTTCTTCATCTCCATCTTCTTCGCCCCGATTTTCGCCTCCATCCCGCCATGGGCAACCGGTTGCGTACTGGTGCTCGTCGGCTCCATGATGACTCTTTCTGTGACCGAGATCAACTGGCGGTACCTGGGCGACAGCGTGCCTGCCTTCGTCACGATCGCCCTGATGCCTTTCACGTACTCAATCGCGGACGGGCTTATTGCCGGAGTGTGTGTTTACATCGTGCTCAACACGACTGTCTGGATCATCGAGAAGCTTTCTGGCGGGCGCATCGTCCCCGAGAATAAACACATGAAGGAAAATTGGACGTATAAGATCCCCGGCGGGATGTTGCCACCATGGACGACGAGGTTGGCAAAGGGGAAGCGAGACTTCTGGAAGGAGGATGATAGGAGCGAGGTTGTAGGACAGGAAGAGAGTCGGAGTGGGAGTTCGCAGGATGGACATGCGACTGAGAAAGTGGTTGGTGCTACGGCCGGGGCGGAGCCGGTGACTGACGATGGAGAGAAGGTGAAGACTTGAGGTCTCTGCGGATTTGATATATTGGCTTTCTAGGGCACAATACATGTAATGTGGGATCTACAATTTCATGAGCAATGGAGTGTGGGTGGTGTATCAGCCTCGCCGACAGGATGGTGGAGGCGACCGCACATGTGCTGATCTCAACTGCAAAATAAGATCAACGGGCTCTAGTCATATATAATATACCCATCTATGGAGTCCATTCCGTCCGACCAATATTCGTTGTTGAAAGGCTGCCCCAGACATGACTGCTGGAACCGCCGTTGGCCCGTTGCTGCTTGTCAGTGGCATTTGGCAAACCATAGATACTTCTGTAGACCCTTCCTCTCCAAAATCTTGACAGCGACATGAGTAATAGTGACAGGGAGTAAGTTGTATCACACTGACTCTGGAGAAATGCATCCTCTTCATGCCCGGGACATCTTCAACTCGCTGCCAGGTTCTGTCGCCGAGGCACTGCGGGCATCTCCGGGTATCCCGAGTGCCGGCTCCACTGCAATTTGGAGTCATAGATTTCTACATAGCAATATGTCTATCAATACAAAACGGTCCGTTGGCCCAATGGCAAGGCGTCTGACTACGAATCAGGAGATTGCAGGTTCGACCCCTGCACGGATCATAATAAAAACAGCTTACTTTGGTTGTAAAATGCACTTTTGGCTTTTTTTTCCCCATGTGGGTATTGCCCACCAAAGGTCCGTCAACCAAGCAGAGATCTGACAAAATTCACAGCGTCAACCACTTTTGAAAAAGTCTCTGAAGTGCGCTCTGGCGTGTCGTGGTTTGTGATCAATTTTACACCACAATGCTTGAGGCGGTAAGATATGTTCGTGACTTTCTCGATCAAAGAGACTGCTGACTCTTTTCCCATCATAGACCGTGATTACGATTGCAGCCTTATGGCAGCTATGCCTGTTACCAGAGCATCTGTCTCTTCTTCGTTACCAACCCCATTCACATCTTTCAACCCTCCGTAGTTCCGACAAGATCGTTGCACAAGCTCCAGGCTGGCATAAGCAGCTTCTAGAGTTGCGTGCGATTTGTAAGTTGCGCCTGAATACCCCTTGACTTGAGCCTCAGTATCGCTAGTTGCATCACAGAGTCAGTCTATGGTAACATTGTAACTTAGGGGCCTTAGGTAGCTCACGAGTAGTTGATATAGATACCAGGCTTTCGTCCATTGGTAACAGAATAACACTCAGGCTGTCCATCGTGTTCACTTGTCCGGGATTTTGGACCATCCATGGGCACCTTCATGAAGTGAAACGTCCTGCAGCCGTTCTTTAGGAGCCAAGCTTTGGCCTCTTCGAAGTTCGGGAAGCCCTTGAACTGGTTACCTTTATACCCATTTACCTGTTCGTTTGTATAGGCCCTGCAGTACCTCTCAGTCAGCGTGTGGATCTGGTCGTAGTTGATGATGTCCTTACCACGATGTTGTGATACATGGGTCGCAACGACCTCTGCTGATAGCATAGAAGTTCTTTCGCTCCCTGGTTCCTCTGGACATGTTGCGACTAGGTGTGTGGCAGGGTCTGTCAGTAATATGTAAAGAAGATCACAACACGAAGAACTCCGGGAGGGAATATTAGAGAATGCGAGTTGAGCGAAACGGTGTGTTGGGGAGCAAGAGTCTTTATAGAAGCGATGTCAGCTTTAAGGTTTAGCCCAGAAACCAGCCGAGTTCTCAATGCTAGACCGCAGAGCTGACGAGGAGCACCCAACGGGAACGTTGCCTGGCTGGTCACCTGCTGCGCCGCCCCCAAGTCGGGCCTCCCGCATTACACCTGCGGGCGACCTCAGCCCAACATGCACTTCTGCCTATCCGTGTCACGAATCACATAAAAATCATTTGAGAGCAATCAATCATAACCCTAGATGTGCTGGAAATATGAAAGAGAAGGTTCTAGTCTCTCCATATATTTCTGTTGGTAGTAAATTTCTCACACTGCCAGGGCAAATTGGGGCTGCAAGTACTGCGGCCAGAGAGAGCGCTTCTTGGATGCGATCGTCAACTTGGTCAGTAGGCCACCATGGAATTGGAGCGACTATTTTCCATATTGACCTTTGACAACCTTGCTAGCACTTGTTTTGTGGAAGTTGCCAACAATGCACTACAGCCTTTCCCAACATTTGATTCCAGCGTTTTGGTATGAGTTTTGCGGTGAACCGACCGCACCATGGGTGATCAGTCTCCACACAACGCCCAGTACCATCCATGTTGCTCTATATGCACTAGTATGATAGTATCATGGTCAGAGTTGATAATGTATGCATTCTGAGGTATACTAAGACCATGCAAAAATGTACTTATATCGTTACTGAAGCTCATGCCCTATCATCAAATTTTGTCAGTTATTCGTGGTCAGATGCAGTTGGGTCACATAGGTAGTCCGTTCAACTGACGTATCTCGTCAGAGGGCCATATGCCCCCTATTTGTATGCAAAATGACTATTAAGAGTAAGTTTCCAAAGACCTGCGCTTTATTACTTCTTTTCATTCTTGACACTGCGAATTTTGAAACAACAATATGCAGCATCCCAAACCTTCAAGCTTCGCTGCGAGTTACTCAACGCTCTTTCGACAAGCTGCAGCAACCTCATCTGGCATACTGCAAAACGGCGAGTGAGAAGCCTGGAAAGTGACGGTATCAACCTGGGCTCCCAGCTTTTTCGCATGTTCAACCATAGCTTCCTGTCCAGCAATTGGAATAGCGTTGTCCTTGGTGCAGAGGAGATACGTGGTCGGGATGTCTTTATAAGCGGCATACGTGAGCCTGCTCATGAATGTCTGGTAACTGTGCTGCTTGAGATACTTCTTTACCTCTGCAGCATGTTCGGCAGTCATATCGTTGTAGAAGATCTCAGCTGCAATTTCGACATCTGCCCGCGTGTCGTTGTCAGACAAGATGATCCAAGGTGCCGGTTGGCTGCCGATTCCTTGGTAGAGACTGGTTCCTGGAAGTCGTCCGATCAGTTCATAGCTGATTCCATCGAGGACTTGACACAGCAACGGGTCTTCCGGGTGTTGAGAACATACCCTCTGGCACCATGAAACCGCAACAGTAAATCAGTCTCACGACCCCTCCTTTGTTCCCCTTGGCTTCCCTTCCCCTCTTATCGAAGTCTCGACAGGCCTCCGTCCCGACCATTCCACCGTAGCTGTGCATGAAAACAACCACATCCTGTCCTTTGTCTGCCTCCTCCTCGATCACTTTACGGACCTGTTCGACATCCGGGTCGAAGCTTTGCAGCGGGGGTTCGGCCCCGATACTCGCGTGGTCTATGCCTCGAACTTGATACCCTGCGTTCTTGAGTCGGCTCGCCAGAGGGTCGAGACACACCGCGGGGTGCCAAGCGCCAGGAACGAGCACGAACGTAGTCGTTGCTTCCATTTTGAGGTAATGCCTTTACGGACGATCTGACGATCGAGATCAATCGAGAGGGTACTGTCCCACTGAGCTGTGGATATGAAAAGACAAGTTGTCGTTTGGTCCAGTATTTATATAGCTGAAGTGTGAGGTCATCGCGATCTGGCCGGCTTCGAAGCTGGGCTGTCCAGGCCTTAATTCCATCTAGACTCAGGGCACGGTCGGCGCCAGCGGTTGACCATGACATGCTAAACTATACCTATCGGGTCTGGGCCCTGTACCGCTTCGAGCCCGGTGATTTGTTTAGGGACTGGGCTTAGTGTGCCTTGAGTCATGATAGCGCCTGGCCCTCCTACGAAAATGCGAAGTTCGGATGGCTGTTATGATCTAACCTGGAGCTGATTGGTTACGTCTACCCATAGCTAAATATCCGATCACTTTTAACGACACATGCAGTTCTTGCACCCTGTATAGCAGCTTTTTGGCACAAGGAGTGGCGAAGGCCAACGTATAAGGCACAGCCAAGGCCTCGGGTAGGAAACATGTTCCTGAAGCATCTATTAGCACTTGAGGACATCCGAGCAATGGATTGAAAAAGCAATCGAGGCTGTCCCCAATCACGAGATACACTTTGTTGTCGGCGATTTGGTTTGGGAATACATGCTGAAGACGAGGCACATCAAAACCGAACGATTCCAAGCGGGTCAATACCAAGACGACCGGGATAACACACGCGCGATCGTCCTCAAGCCTGGGCCCTTCTCAAAGTTCTCACCTCATCAGGCAACCCGCTGCTGTATACCACCAAAATGACGTCCCTCTACAAGCAATCCATCCCTGTCTTTGTCAAGTACCTGAACAATCTTGCTGCTCTGGTGGAGAGAGGGAGGCAATTCGTGGATAAAAAAAGGAATGAAACATGAGGAGCTGATCACATTCCGGCTCATAGCGGATACGAGAGGGTAAGTCGCTCAGTGGAAGTTGACCAGTTCGGCAAAGTTGAACGACAGCGGTGGTTTCGATCCCCGTTGCTCCTGCAGAGCACCAGGACTAATACGAGACACAGCCTTGACTACCAAGTTCAGCCCTGCTGGGACACGGGCTTAATTCCTCGCTGCTAGGATCGGCGGGGCAGACAATGTCTTCTTCGAGGACGACGAGAAGACGTTCGACGAGCTCCAGGGCCGCATCACCAAAACCATCGAACTGCTGAAGAACGTCGACCCGAAGGGTTTCGATGGAAAAGAGGAACAGCAGGTTACCATAAGACGAAAATGGGCAGATTTGGCTTCACTGGCCAGCGATCCGTCAGCGAGTACGCCATCCCGAAGTTTCACTTCCACCTGACTTCCGGCCTATTATATTTTGCGTCATCAAGGCGTACCTGTCGGGGCGCTTGCTTATCTGAAGGATGTCTACGAGACAGTGTAATATCCAGACAGATTCGAGACGGCAGGGAAGGTTACCTAATAGATGGCCCACAGTGGAGACCATGCGAATCCCAGGTGACGCGTGGACCGCATTCCCGTTCGACGCTCTCAAGGTAGCACATGAAGAAGACGAAACTATGCAATTCATGCGGAAGAATCGCCGGATCGTCAAGACCAATCGTGGTCCAATCTATCAGTCTATCTACATGTTACTTTTAGCCGTGGGATTTGTTCCGCTCCCCACCCGGGTATCTACACCAATCATATGTCTCCCATGCCTCCCAAGTTATTGCTTTTTCATACCCGAGGAAAGAATCAGGCAACAGCAGTGCCGTTCTCAGGCGACTCCTCAGGCCAGACATTGTATCCGAAGTCGTCCTTCATGTTTACAAACCGCGTGTGTCGTTCCTTAGCCACGCTGTTGACAGTATCAAAGTCCGCATCCGACAGCTGCGGGACCTGAAAGTTGCTCTCGATTCGGCTCGGCGTAGAGCTCTTGGGCAGGACAGCGTATCCCCTTCGGAGACCCCAAGCCAGCAGGACCTGTGCGAGAGTGTGGCCGCTGCGGTCTGCGACCTCGTTGAGCGTCTTGTTGGTGCGGACCTTCTCGCCGGTGTTGGGGACCTGGTCCTGGGAGCCGAGAGGCGAGTAGGCCTCGGGCAGGATCTCGTTTGCCAGGCAGAACTGGACGAGTTTCTCGTTCGGGAGGAAGGGGTGGATCTCGATCTGGTTGACGGTAGGCTTGACCTTGGCGAAGGACAGGAGCTTCTTCAGGCCATCGATGGTCCAGTTTGATACGCCGATCGCACGGGCCTTGCCAGCCTGGTTGAGCTCCTCCATAGCGCGCCATGTGGGCTCCGGGTTCTCGGTGAGGTCCTTGATGATGATGTATTTTCCGTCGGCGCCAATCTTGGGTTGGTAATCCTCTGTCCTCTCAGCAGCGATGGGCCAGTGGACCAGGAACAGGTCAACATAGTCCATCCCCAGCTTGCGGAGTGAGTCCTCGAGCGAGTACTTCACATCCTCGGGCTTGTGCATGTGGTTCCAGACCTTGGTGCAGATGAAGAGGTCCTCGCGCTTCAGAGTGCCTGGGTTTTGCTTCATGAAGTCTCGGATGGCCTCACCGACCTCGCCTTCGTTCTTGTAGAAGGCGGCGCAGTCCAGGTGCCGGTAGCCGACCTCGAGTGCCTTCATGACCGCATTGTAACTCTCCCCCTTGGCGCCCTCGTTGGCGAAGGTGCCGAAGCCGAGGCCCGGCATCTTGACGCCGTTGTTCAGAGTGAAGATATGTTGCGCCATTTTGCTGCTTGCTTGTTTGTCTGACGGAAGGAACTTTGCTTGCTATTCACCTGGTTTCTGAGCGGGAGATATTAGTACCGATGGTGTTTTACGGGGCAGGAAGAAAGTCTGGTAACAACTCACAACGGCAGTTGATTTTAGTTGATGCTCAGCGCGAAGTATGCCGATCTTCAATCGAGAAAGTCGGTCAAGAAGCGAAGGGAATGTGACTGGTAAGTAAGTTAGGCTGATCCCACGGCAACGGTGTGAGGGTCAACAGGTGCCCGCGTCCGTCCAGTGTTGCCGACGAGGAAAAGGCTTATTGATAAGGCCAGCGAGCATTGATTGCATCATGGTTGCCCCCGACAGACACAGTGTTGCTTGGCTTGACAGCGTCAGTACCGTGAAAAGTCTTTTTCCCTACTCCCTACTCCCTACACATGTTCGGCATTCGCCATCGGCGGCTTCCCAGCTGTCGTTTCTGCGAGATATTGCTTCCTGACACCATACCAGCGGTACCAAGGTAGCTGACAAGTTGCCGGTGGGTATTCGCGCGGTACTCGCGCGGTACTCGCGGGTCTACTTGACGAATTGTTGGTTTCACTTGAAGCAACTCGACGTCGAGCATGTGATCAAGGGTCGTGCACAACGCCAGGATGGACCTGGTCAGGGCATCAGTGCCGTGCGTCCCTGGCTACAACTGGGAGGTGTGCGAGGAAAGCCTCAGGAAAGCCTCCCGGGTGGGCTCCGGAGGGGACGGCGATCATGGATCTGGAATGATCGTCGGGTTTTCTGGATCATGCCGAACAGAGATTTCACCGTAGGCCCGGTTTGGTGACATCAGCCGGCCCGCTGAGGCTCCGCAGCAATGCCGCCGAACGCAGATTATTTCAAGGGTCAAAGACTTAATATATGCGGCCCTTTTCCGGGTGGATGCTCCCTGATGATCCCTGATGATCATGCCCCTAAATGCATAGTACCACAGTACGGTAAGCACTCCATGCCTTGGCAGACGATCATGACAACCAACCAGAGCCCCTGGATAGATATAGATCACCCATCCCAGGGCAGGCTGCGGCTCTGCGCGACGCGCCGTTGAAGTTGAACCACCACGCTCAGGAGCCTCAGGATCCCGCGGCAACCTTATCGCGATCCTCGCCGGATTCTTCCCTTCTGCTTCTGCTTGCGTTATCATAAACGACGCATGGCTGTTGCCTGTTTCATAATTGCTTCGCTTTGTTGGCGGACACTGCTATCACCTAATGTACTTTGTATGCCAGTGTCCCTGCACCCGGGGATTTATCGCGATTATTGTGGCGCGATGACGTCTATTTCGAGTCAGGGTATCCATCAATATCCATTTTTTTTAATCCAGGGACATCTCCAGTGATGATACAGCCAACGACTGTGTGTGCGTCGAGCTGACGCCATGTACTGGCGACAATACATCTCCCTACAAAGTCCGTTGCGCCTTCTGCGGCTGGCAAGTAGAATGTACATGGAACCAGATATCGGGACCGTATGCGAGGCAGATCATCGTCACCAAAACCGCTTGAGGACCCAAGGATCCGAGGACCCTGCCGCTGAGGTGACTGTGCGGTCTCTGTGCTGTGAGAGGGACGTACCACCGCAAGTTCGGTAAACACGCCCATGGTTATCCGACGCGAAGGAGAGAGGTTGCCTCTGGGAGAGCAGGTATATAAGCATTTAGGGAACCCACTCTCTCCCTTGAGGATGGCAAGCTGTCAATCAAGACCCGTTGATTCTCTCTCCTTCTGCTCGCTTGGTGTTTGGAAAAAGCTCTGCGCTGACAATACTATCCAACACGACTTACTTGATACCCTTTACTACATCCTCCAACATGCCTTCCATTCAGGATTCTGACGTGGCGGCGGTAACGCCCAACCACGTCAACGGCGAGAACGGCACCAAGAAGACTGATCATGGCCACGGCCTTCCAGTCCCCGGTGACCACGGGGAGGGAGCCATCGAAGTTCCAGCAACGAGGTCATCTGTCTCGGAAGCCGCGAAGTATATGCACAACTTGAGCGTTTCTCCCTCGATGAAGGACCGGAGAGGATCTCGGAACTCTTTTGGTGCTTCTCTGCCCATCCCCAGACGAGCCTCGAGGCAGTCTCGTCTGTCGTCCGTTGTCTACCCTGGCGACTCTACTTCTGGCCGGCCCGGCCGGCCGGGCATGCCAGCCTTTCAGCCTACGCGAGCTCTTCTGGCGTCGCAAGTCCAGACCATCGAGACTGAGAAGGTCAAGAAAGCCAAGAACATGGCTTTCGCCTTCGACATCGATGGTGTCTTGGTCCACGGCGATCGTTTGATCCCAGAGGGCAGGAAGGCTCTTGAGATCTTGAACGGGGAGAACGAGCTTGGCATCAGGATCCCCCACATTTTGTAAGTCCTCATATCTTCGTGCTTCTCGCATTCCACGGTTCCGTGTGTGTGTGTGTGTGTGTGTGTATTGGTCAGACGCTGACCGAATCTGTAGTCTCACCAACGGCTCCGGTAAGCCGGAACGAGCTCGCTGCGAGCAGCTCTCGAAGATCCTCGGCCAGCCCGTCAGCACCGATCAGTTTATTCAGTCCCACACACCCATGTCGGCCCTTTCCGAATACTACAAAACCGTCCTGGTGGTCGGTGGCGAGGGCTACAAGTGCCGAGAGGTTGCCGAGCAATACGGTTTCAAGGACATCGTCGTGCCCAACGACATCGTCGCCTCGGACCCCACCATCGCCCCTTACCGAGTCTTCACCGACGCGGAGCGGGCCACCTCGCGGCCTCGCGACTTCACCAAGGTCAGAATCGAGGCCATCCTGGTGTTCAGCGACAGTCGTGACTACGCCACCGACATGCAGATCATCATGGATCTCTTGCAGTCCGAGAACGGTTTCCTGGGCACCAAGGCCAAGGACCCCGTGTCGCAGCGCATCCCCATCTACTTCAGCCAGGGCGATCTGCTGTGCCCCAGCGAGCACCCTTACCCGCGCATGTCCCAGGGCGCGTTCCGCATCGGCCTCGAGGCCATGTACCGTGCTCTGGTCGGCGTCGACCTCGAGCGTGTCGTCTACGGCAAGCCTGAGATGGCTACCTACAAGTACGCCGACGAGGTCATGGTGAGCTGGATGGGTGAACTTCACGGCGAGGAACGTCTGCCGGAGAACATCTACATGGTTGGCGATAATCCCGCCTCGGACATCATCGGCGGAAACATGTACGGCTGGAACACCTGTCTGGTGCGAACTGGTGTGTTCCAGGGTGGTGACAACGATGAGAACAACCCTGCAAACTTTGGCGTCTTCGCTAACGTCCTCGACGCTGTCAAGACCGCTTTGCGGAAGGAGCTGGGCGACGACTTCAAGATGCACTTTGATGAGAGCATCAACCCTCTACACGCCGAGGGCAACCACGCCATCGAGGTGTAAGCTCGTTGCTGAACACCTTGCTCCCTTTTTGGTCATCTTTCATGGGTTCTGGCGTTTGTGGGTTATGGGTATCACGGTATGGGACCACAGTATATAGAGATATCTGAAGTGAACATCTGCGCACGAAAGAGCCAAGATTTACGACATAGACTAGAATTCTAGATTCTTAAATGACACAAAAAAGATCAATAATCATGTCATCCTGCAAACCATGTCACCTGCTCCTGTTGACGATTTGACTCGCACATGATTGTTACCGTCCCATATCGTCGAATGAGGACGAGGAGGGCGCCGTTTCTCTCGCATGTGACAGCGTCCAACATGCTTTCGGATATCTGCTTATCTTCGGCTACACATGTGTTGTCGAGTTATTCTAAGACAGTCCGTGCATAAATCCACAAATATGGACTGTCCTAATAACCCTTGGAAGGTGTGTGACACCCCTCTGCATGCGACCGGAGTACAGCCACCTAGCCTAGGCCATGCACAACGAAAATGGCATCATCAATTCAAGGTATTCGGGGTCTCGTCTTCAGCTGAGTTGCCATTGAGACAAACAACATGGTGATGGATATGACTGTGAATTTGTAGTCTTATTATGAACCTCTAAAATCGCTATAATCAAGCCTGTCCTTACAGACCGCTCATCTGTGCCGGTGCACCCAAGTCGTACTTTGTGCCCCTCAGAGCCCCGGCCGGACCCCTGCTTAGATCAATCTGGTCCAAGGGCGTCGTCCCCACGGGATCACCGACTCTCGCGCTGTAGATGCGGAAACCGAGCCAGGCAGCCGCGAAGACGGGGATGGTGATGTAGCTGGCGAAGAAGTCCGCAACGCTGAAACTGCCGATGAACGAAGTGAATCCGTTGAAGAACAGGATCAGCACGAACATGAAGATGCAGATGTAGGCCAGGTACGGCTGTCCTAATCCTCGAAGGGGAAGGTTGCGGCGGTTCACGCCCTGGGCATCGAGAGCACCCTTGAAGCGAAGGAAGCACACGCAGATGCACGTCCAAGCAATCAGGGAACTCAGGGCCGACAGGTTGGATAGCCAAGTGAATGCCGCGCTGGAGCCGTTGGATACAGAGAGGAACGACAGGAGGCCGAAGCACAAGGCCACGATGACTCCCACATAGGGCGTGCCGGCCTTGCTCGTCTTGAGGAAGACAGCGGGCATGGAGCCCTGTTTGGCCAAGGCCATCATGGTGCGTGACAGACTGTAGCAGTTCTCGTTTCCAGATGACAGCGCCGAAGTCATGACGACCGCGTTGATGACCGATGGCAGAACCTTGACTCCGGTCTGCTGGCAGATGACGACGAATGGCGACGAGGCAGCAGTATGACCGCCCTCACTGACTGCACTGAGTAGCTCAGGGGAGTTCTGGCTGACGTTGACGCCGATGATGATAACGGCGGTGACATAGAGTCCCACAATCCGGTAGAACACAGTCTTGGTGGCGGTTTTCATGGTCTTGCGGGGGTTGTGGGCCTCGCCAGCGATGACACCGATGGCCTCGACGCCGCCATATGCGAAAGCTGCCTGTGTGAGGACTTTCCAGAAACCTAGAAACCGGGCGGTGGTGACCGGGGTAACATCCATGAAATCGTCGTTGAAAGGCTCTTCACGCCAGTACTTTCCACCGGTGTAGACTGTGATTGCAAGTCAGCAGCTGTCGCGATAAAAGTAATACGAGCCGAGACTCAGAAAAGGTGTATGACTTACCCCCATTAACACCGCCAGTATTCGCCACAATGCCGAAGATAATCAGGCCGACAAGAAGGGCGACCTTCAGGCAGGCAAAGAAGAACTCTACCTCGCCGTAATACTTGACACCAAGGAAATTCGTTGCGACACACACAAGCAGGAACACGGCGATATAAGCAGGAAGCTATCGAGACTCAGTCAGCAACGATGACCAAGAAGACAGACAGGGATCCACGTAAATGTGCAAAGCCTATCTTGGGCAGCAACGTGGGAAGGGTAGGGTGGTGTTCATACATGTGATGAGTTCTCGTCCCAAAATCCGATCATGAGACCAATGGCCGTGATCTCTGTTGGGACCGTGAAACCAGTCAAGAGTACGTAGTTGATGCCCATGGCGAAGCCCATCTCAGGCGAGACGTATCTGTTGCCCATTTCAATGAAACCACCGATATTGGGCGCGAAAACGGTCCTTTCAGGGGGAAAAGTGAGTTAATTTTGTCTTCGAGCCGAAGGCCGCTAGTATATTCCTCAGGAAGACTTACATCTCGCCCAAACAATACATCATCATGCCAACCAGGCATCCGACAATAGTATAACCAAGGAAGAAGCCAACAGGGCCTCCATTGGATAGAGCTGAGCCCGATCCCAGGAAAAGTCCGGTTCCAATCGTTCCAGCGATCGCAATCATGGACACATGGCGGGCTTTCAGGTCACGCTTGGTGCCGAACTCTCCAAGGTGGGTATCCTCGGGCTGGTTCAACACATGAGGGTCCTCGTATATCCGGCCTGCTCGATCTGAAGTGACTGGTTGCAAGACATTGATGGTCTCCTTCTCCTTTGTGGCGCTGTCGTTGGCCGACGACCCGGTGTCGCTGCGGTTGATGCCGAACATGATCACTGTTCTTTCTCGGTAGCGGAGGAACCAGTGGGCCGGAGGTTGTCGTGGACAAAAGGTAAGAAAGGGGTGAAGAAGAGAAAGATGGTCAAAGCATTTTCGTCTCGCGGTGCCACGAAGACGATATATACTATCCAAGTATCTCTTCCACATAAGCCTTGCCAATCAGGGTACATAATACAATCAGCCTTATGCGGAACCTTGCTCCTTTTTCCAACCAACCAGAGGGCATCCGTGGAGCTGGGAGTGCCCATGTTTGTCAAATGCCTTAGGTCAATGTAGAATTTCAAGACCGAAACCTCGCCACCGCAAATGATAGCCAGGAACGGGGTGTCCGTGTCAGTTGCTTTGGCTTGGCAGTACCAGTTGGGTGGTATGGACACTGGGAGGAAATTAAGCAGGATTGTTGCGTAAAGTATAGTACGATATTATACAAGGCATAATATCGCATCCAAGATCTTTGATGCGTAACATTCCAACACCGCCTTCGTAAGCGAAGGTTTCGACTTACAGAGAGCGGTTCCGCGAGTTGGTGGTCTTACACCTGGCGATAAGACTTGGAGTGAAGCCGAGGGTCGAGACGCAAGAATGGGGTATAGTACGATTCGATACGCGTCCTGGTATTTTACCGTACCAGACTGAAAGATGCGCATCAATCAATCCCCTGCTGAGCAGCTGAGCAGTGACCAGAGTGAAACAGTGCAATATGGGGAATCGCTCTGGGGAACAACACGCCGTATCGTGGGGTATTCATGGGTCGTGAGTAACCGTGTGTCAGACTGATTTGTTAAGTCCGTACACCTATTCTGGTATAAACCATCCACGGATCATCTACACAATACGATTCTCTGAATCTCTTTGACGATGACTTGAAACAGTTGCCATGACTTTCCACAGCGGTTCACACGAGTAGCATGCTAAATTACAATCACCACGGCGTATCCTTTTTTGGTCCAAGTTGGACACCCGCCGCGCACCGCCGCATGAATCTTCGTTATCTTTGATCCCAGGGTCGCGGGCTGTGTGAAAATGCTATGCTGATGGCAACACCAAAAATATCTTCGGTCGAGCAAGTGCTGTGGCAATCAACCCATTTCTTATCTGGCTGCTCGGGGTAAAGTGGGCAAAGTGGGCCGTTACCAACCAGTTGACATAAAAAGCTTGCGGGTAGTGTTGCTTGGCATCCACCCTCAACACCACGACTGATCGCATGATGACGAATCAACCTCGCTTTTTCGCTTCGCGAATATTTTGAGTGAAGGATTTACTTTGGTCACAGGTCTTACTAACAACCCGGATCCTTATAACATCCAACTACACTATACCTGGATGGGAGGGTTTTGTAGTTTGAAAGAGTGTAAATAGATTGATCTAAACCCAAATTGAGTGCAAAGATTATAGGAAGGGCAACTGTCACGCTCCGTAAGATTTAGTGAAGAAATGCGGATATACTTCGAACTAGACCCCTACCAAGAAAGAAAGTCTATTTTGTATGGGGTTTTTTCCTCATGATATCTATATGGCTTACAGCAACTGGTGAGGTGCACTCAGGACCAGCACGGTCGCATCATATGAACCCAACCTTGATTTCGACATAAATCGAAAAGTACGTAGTAGAAACGTTGAACCTCATGAATCCAGCAAGACTTTTTCCAAAGGAGAGCAAAATTGTCCGTGCTAGATTGAATCCAAAGTTCTCGACAACTCGTGAACTCTGCCAGCCAATGAATAATCCCTGGGCAGGCAGGGTTACTCCGGCAACATCGAACCCTGGCAGATGTCACCAAACACACACGTACTTTGGTGCTCCAGGTTCGCTCCTTTGTATACGACGAACAATTGTGTCCTCGGTATTCGACAACCAGCCAACTTTTTCCTTCTCGTATCCCTTCTTGCTCTGGTTTCTCTTTGATCTCGATAGACTTGCTCATGCCCCCACAACACCAGCGCATTACGGAGTGGCTCGCGTCCGTACACCGAGAATCCCACGACGCCGAGAACCAAGATCAAGGCGGACACGAGGCCGACAGGATCGGGTGCCAGAGCAAGCGCAAGCGCAAGCGATCTCATGGCTCCGGCTCCGGCTCCGGTTCTCTACAGCACAAGGACAGGATCAAATCCTCCCCAGACAAGATGCCAACGACTCCTCCACCCTCGAACACGGCAAGCCAGCTGTCTCTCCGGCTCGGCACGGGCACAAATGCAGATACAGATACAGAGGGGCAGCAGGCTATAAGTGACAGTAAAGGCTCCGGTGATGAGATAGGTGAACCACCTAAGAAGAAGAGACGCATCGACAAGACTCCGACAGCAGCATCCTCCAAGCCAAAACGCATTAGCCATCGCCCGACCATGGCCCCCAAATCAAGAGCACGTACGCGCAGTGCGAGCCCCATCAAATCTGTTAGCAACCTTCGACAGCTTCAGAAGCCTGTTCACATTGTCACTCTGGGAAATAGCAGTGGGGATGTATTGCCCGAGGATATATACAGCCTTTATCGAGACATCAGGCGGCGGATGAACTCGGCCTTCGTGCCGGCCCCTGTTAGGGAAGAGTTCTTGCTTGCCTGTGGAAGCGAGGCGGACTTGGTGCCAGAAGCGTGGTTTTTTTGAGCCAGAGTTGCAGGCGGGCGAGAACGAAGACGAGCAAAGAACAACACTCCTGACTCAGCTTCGCCATCTTATGTCAATCCAGATCACCGCCGGCGAATCGGCCCAGCTCGGTCGTGGCGAGCCCTCTTGGAATCGCAAGGTCCATCAGCCGCTGTTGGATATGGCATGTGGCGACGGGATAGGCATGCTGGATAGCAAGTCGAATCCCCGCGCATTTGCAAGCATGGCACAACCATACCGGATCAGGGCTGAGAATATCTCCGCAGCTACAATCACCGGCGACTGCGTTCCCAGGCTTCGGGCTGAAGCAACGTCCGGCGCCGTCTCGATTCCTGCATGCTCTGTCACGTCCTCGTCTATATCCTCGGCCTCGGGCGACAGTCTCTCCTGGGTTGACGATGACGATGTCTTCCGCGACGATTCCGGTCTGATTCTAGCAGATAGCCACGTTCACAGCAGATTCGGCTCTAAGAAGGTCGACTTTGCTCTCGTAGTCTCGCCAGCAGAAAACACGCCACTCCGCGCGGCCATAGAGCGCGCCACTTACGCCTTAGCTCTCAGGGCACTGGCCGCCGCCGAGGCCAAAGATAAAGACGTTCCGGAGCCATCCCAGTCCATCAACCCCACAGCGTACGCGCCGCTGCTGCTGGACCCCATGGCCGTGGCTATTGAGACCAAGTCGACAATCGCGCTTAAAGACCCGCTGGTCCAGCTGGGCTTCATGGTCGCTGCGCTTCACCGGCGGCTGATGACGCTCTCAAGTCCTGGTCGTCCTCTACCCGTTCGCCTCATCCCTACCATCCCTGCGATCTCGGTCATTGATCACAACTGGACCATGTACTTCGCCGTTGACCGTCGGACTCGAATTGTGAGTCTGCCATAAAGGCCAACTTTGAACGTGTATGGCTAACTTTTGCTTGCCAGGACCTCGTTGGGCCTGTTAAGATAGGATCTACGGAATCAATCGACGAGGTTTATAGGCTCTTTGCTTCGTTGTGTCTACTGCGCGCCTGGGTTGTGGAGGTCTACGTCTCCGCACTTGAGGCTTGGCTTGCGGACCTTCACACTGATATGTAGAGCATTGAGCTGAGGCAAGGGGACTGCAACGTCTTTCAGCAAAACATTCTCTAGGAGTCGGCAGTGATCGTCTCTGATATGGCGTATCTTTTAGCGCCACCTGCGTCAACCACTCACATAGCGAGTGTATTCTGCTTTTCATAAGCTAGCGAAGGGGGTTTTCACAGCTATCTCAGAAGCTACAGAGCGCGGTTAACCAAATCGAGCAGATGTCTCTGCCAGCCATGCCCTTGCGGGTAGTGTTGATCGCATGTCGCTTTTTCGCGTTGCGAACATTTTGCGTTGAAGACTTGCCCTGATAACGGCTACTACCTACGAAGCTGCGCTATTTCTGTTACAGGTTAATAACACAGGCCCTCATACCTTCAACCATAACTACCCAAGCTACCCTAATCACTGTACCAGCTCCGCTGCATGGATGATCCAGGTTAAAAAGAAACACTCACCCAATCAAGATACTAACACTTACTAGCCAGGGTATTTGGCTATGCCAAGTATCCAGACCGAATTGACGGCAACACCGAGAAGAATAAATCAAGCTCAATACAGCACCCACACCCATGGGCGGCGAAGCCCGGAAACAAGATTTCGTATACGTACAACACACAAGCTTGTCAAGGTCTTGATTTGACGAGACAGCTCAGTATCGCCATCACAAAGTCAGTCTTCGGCGCTTTACTTTCGGGGCTACCGGTCGGTGACAATACCGCAATCTTGGCCTAACTTACAAAAAGCAACACTGTTGGTCAATATGTGACTCGTTAGGTATCCACCAAACAAAAGACTGTATGCGATTCGGCCCATGTCTTGTAGTGACCGTCACAGCTCACCTGCCAATAACATGTCTCTCGACAATCGGGGCATGGAAGTGAATTACAACTGAAAAAAACGCTGATTCATGGCAAGATGGAAGAACCTCAAGAAAGGCAAATATTTCGACGCCTTGAGCCTTGCCCCTTGGACACGTGTTCGAGCGAGGCTTGCTTTTATCTCGAATCTGCCAAAAAGTGACCTTATCGCGGCAAGGCACTACGTACTCAGGCCCCTGTGTTTGGTCTTTGCAGAGAGACTTGTGACGAGTGGTGGCTTGAATTGCTTGCAAATCCTTGTGCGTCAGTGTCTTGACGGCGAGGAGATTTCTGTGTTGCTGGAGATACTTTAAAATATAGACCTCTAAAATACTGAGGACAGATATCTTTAAGACCACGTCTACGAGAGAGTTCAGCAATCGTGAGGAAGCTCAAGCCCATTAGAACTTAAGCCACGAAAGACACCATCACAATCATTAAATTCCCGACACTGCAGCAAAACCAGATAAGGTTACCATTCATCATTGTGCGAATCGAAGCTACCGGAGCTTTCGAACCCACCCAGCCCCTGATTACGTGCCTTGCCCGTTTGAGGATGCCCCCCATGGCACTTAGTTTGGCTTGGTCCTTCATACTGGGCACCATCACCTACGGGGTCTTCCTGGGCCTAGGAGTAGCAGGCCTCATCGCGTACAACATTTGGAACAACAAAAACCTCCAGAAAGCACGGCAGATGCAGGAGGACCAGCGCTGCAGGGACAGCCTCATGGATGCCCTCAACAGAAAGGAGCTGTGGAGAAGCTCGAAAGTGACACGGTCATCCACTCTCTCGGTGGGCAGCCACGATTCACAAGTCGGGTCTCAGCACCGGCTTTCGAAAGTGTCATTTGACGAGAGCTTCAGCATCGACACACGAAGGGATACGAAATCATCTTTATCAACTATTTTGTCGGCGGGCAGTTATGATTCGAGAAGAGGGTCTCAGCAGAGAGTATCAGTCCTGCCGCTCAACGACACAGACGATAGACCTAGGGATTCGATTCCCTTTTCCATCAGGGATATGTCCGCCCTCTCGGATGTTGATATCAACAACCTGCCGAGAGACTCGGTCTCGAGCGACAGCCTCAACCACAGAGACAACCACCATGGGTCGTTGGTTCAGAACAATCAGATAGCAACAGAAAAGGCAGGCGCCAGCAAGGGTGTTTTGGTCACGGAGTCGACTCAATCACTACCTGTACTGGAAGACCCGAGGAAGAGAAGAGAAGAGATACAGAGCATGAGCATCTACTCTCAGAACTCATGGGACATGGACTTCGAAAAATACCTCGACGGAGTTGAGAAGTGATGGAAATGCTTTGAGATACCCGTAGCATCATAGTATGCTGTTGCTCTCAGACCCGACAGTCATTTGATGAGAAACACAGATGGCATTGCTCGCCAGACACGTTGTCTGCTCCAGCCTGGAAAATAGTGGAAGAAGTGAAATATCCCCCGCAGACTCGGCCGTTCAGGACTTTCCTGATGCATTCTGAGCTACGTACGTTGTCAGCCTGTCAAAGCGAGCGCCCATAATTTCTGCGACTCCTTGACCATCTCCATCGAGGTGTTGAAGACGTAGCCGAAAGAAACGATGCCCAACCACATCGTGAAGGGGGTTGGCAATCAGGTAGAACAGCCACTGGAACTGCTCTACCATGGTTCTGAAGCCCTGAACCCCTTTCGCAGCGACTAAATACACATTGATATCTCTGCCCTGGTCGATGAAGCCGAGGGGCTTGGAGAAGAACAGTTCTCGTACAATAAGAAAAGACTTCGTAAGTGTGGTAGTGTTCGACGTCAATTGGCTTGTGTTCCACAGAAAACCGATCCATCCAGGCAAATAGCTTCGGAAAGCTCCGTTCCTGGGACGCCCCGTCTTGAACAGATAGTTTGCCCTGAAAGGCAATGCTCCAGCAAGAGCATGGCTCCTCACCCAAATCATCTTTGCCGTCACCTTGTCCATCATGTCGAGGAGTCACTTTCTGTGAGCTTCCGGGTGGCTTACGCTGATCTCGTCCGGAGCTATTCGGCCAATTCGGCCGTATTCATCGTGCAAAGTAGTGTTCCATTAGCCCTAGTTGCTCTTGAAGATGTGAGAGACATGGTTGGACTCGAGTGATCGAAGCAAGGGGGTAACTTGTGATACCGCTTGCCAGGTGATACCTATAGGTAGTCGAGAAACACCGGCGGCGAAAGATCGTTCTGACGATCAATACCAACGGCCGCTACTGAAGAGAAAGAGTACCATGGCAAAAGGCTTTTATGGAGGCTCCGCCAAGATATTGGATGACTATCATGGCTGAGGGGGCTTTGGGGCAGCTTGTTTATGGCTAGCCAGACCGCACCTTGCCTTTCTTTGAACTGCTTGTTCATTCAACTCGTCGAAGCCCTGCCAGATTCCAGCATGGCATTTCATATGAGCAATGATACCAGCAATTCAAGTATCACACAAGTACCTGATATCATACCGATTACATATGTCCACGAGATCACAACCTTTCTCCGTATTCTCTAGCTACGTCAGTCTTCTGACCCTTTCTGCTGATGCAGCTTAGCGGCAGCTATCGCACAAGCGATCAATAGTGCGATTCACTGACTGTACCCTTATGAATGATCCTCAGCAGCCCTTGTCATCCCGTCGGGCGATGACATTCCAGCCATCCTGGTAGAATTGTTGACCGTTCACGGCCGAGCCATCGGCAACGGAGCAGTGGTCAACGATAAGCTTGGCACCATCAGCGATGGCGCTGTAGCTGCTTAGGACCTTGCCGACGAGGTTCTGTAGCAGAAACAGTCAGTGTTAGCCACGATGTCACTCGACATTACAAGGGAAAGCGTCGAGGCTTACATCGTTGCACCACCAAATCGAGGCCGAGTATGAGCAACTAACGCGCCCACAGTTGCCAGGTCCGGGTCCATTACCAGGGGTGCCGGGGACGGTGCGGAGGTAGTCGATGCCTTGCGAGATCCGCCAGGCCGAGATCCTCCCGCCCCCAATATCGCAGAGCCGTGTGGTTGGGATGTAGTCATCATCACGAGAAGAGAAGAGACCGGGGTCAGTGTTTGCTTGGTCGAGGGCGAGGGCAGAGATGCTCTGGTTGACAGTGGTGTTGATGGCAGCGGCAGTCACGGGGTCGATGGTGGCCATCTTGGCCAAAGCATCCTCGATGGTACCAGTGACAGTGACGTTGCTGTGGTGTTGAGTTTAGCCTTCAGGTCAGATCATAGAAGATCATGTCAAAGGATTCCAGGCCGTTCGGCGGACTTCCACCCGCCTGCATTTTCCTGGATTGCAACTTGTAGAGTAGTCCTCGTTGGTATGAAAAAGACAGGTGCATAATGCAAAAAGACCTACTAGGGAACGCCAGTGTTGTTGATGGTGACGAGCCACTCAAGCTCGACGATGTTGTAAGTGGCATCGCTTCCAACAATGGTGTTGTTGGTGATGGTGCCCACGGCAGGAGCCTTGTCTCCGGTTAGCACTCCGTGTTTGTCTTGGGAAATTCTTTTCAAGAGGGGCAAGTGCTGGAAAAGGTTGGGTACCGACAGCCTGGACCAGAGCGAAGCCCATAATGGTCGCGAGGAGGAAGAGAATGTTGTTCATCATGATGAAGGTAGTGTAGGTAAGGCGGTTGGTTGCCGAGTGGAAGAGTGTGGGAGAAGGTGACAAGAATCTCGTGAGGTTGTGGAAGTATCAAAACCAAGCTTGATATAAGATAGTAGTCGAGTGTCTTGATACTTTTGATCGATCTGCAGACTGTTGACTGGTGGCAGGAAGAGAACAAGAAAAGAATTGAAATGGATGCGCTGGGCACGAAGTTACCTATGGATATATACCCGCCTGGAAAGAGCACTGAACAACAGCTGACCCACTTCTTGATGCTGATTTATCACACATTTTCACTTGTCAACAGTTGGTATTCATCTCTCGGTTGTGACATCCATATTGGACACTCCATGAAGAGGCTTGCCCAAGTGACGGGATCTCAACCCAGTCAAGCCTCCACCTGTGATTCCATTTTATTTTCTTGGCCAAGGGTGAATACTTCACAAGAAGAGCTTGAAAATGTGAAGCTAAAGATTCAACAGATCCTGTGTTTATAGTCTTGACTTGAGTCACTTGACCATGCAGTTTGATTATGTTTGCTGTTAGGGTTTGTATAATAATAGTTTACTATTTATTTCGAGAGATACAGACTTAATAATACTGTCAAAACTATAAATGTACATAGTCTGCAGGGTTGATATTTTAGTTACTATATATAGTTAGTGCTCTAATAAAACTATATATAGTTTTTTAAGGTCTAACTGAAACTAACTATAGTTTTTAGTATAGTTACTAATAGGTACTATTAGTTACTACACTAATATAGAAATTATTTTAATAAATTAGTTAAAAATAAAGAACTAAACTATTCTTATAATCTCTACCCTACTATATAAGTTTAAAATATATAAATAACTTGAATAAAAATTTAAACTTAATTATTAATTATTTTCTCTGTCCTCCTCTTCCCCTCTATAAATATTACTCTTAATTTTAGAATATTCTTAATTCTTCAGCTTCTTAGCAATCTTAGCTGTTGTTATAAAGGTTCTTTATAAATATAAATACATAGATTCTCTTATCTTATCTTATATTATAGTTACTAGTAGTTACTACCGATCTTTTAAGTAACTAAAACTATAGTAGTCTATAGTCTATAGTTAATTAACTAATTAAACTATAGACTAATTTATTAACCCTAATAATTTAGTTATCTATAAAGAGGGGGAAGGAAACCTAGAAGTTTTATTTTATTTTTAAAACAGGACTTCCGCTTATAACTAATGCTAATGTATAAGGCAATAATAATAGACTATAAGAAGCATAGTATTATTTTACTTCTGAATGAAGATGTTACTTGATAAATCCTCACTTGGAACCAAAATCTTGTTGTTTCCAGGGTTCTTAAAGGCTCCCGAGGTCTTGAGTGATTTTGTCCCCGACTCTTTGGCCCCTTTTTTTGTTTTTTAAGAGGGGGGGGGGGTGTGTGTAAGGGGCGGTCGTTGAGGCTGTTGGGAGACAGGGATCAGGGGTGCCTGCTTAGGCGACAATGCACGTGCCAGAAAGGTGAGACAGCCACACCTGTCGCGCGTCTTTCAGGGGTCAGGATTTTTAAGCTGGAGCTTTTTCAGACCACCGTCATCAGGAGCTCCGTCGCCAGAGTTCTGCTTTCCCAAAGGCACAACCGCAACTCCACACCTCCTCACCAGCACGCGCCGCTAAGAGGATCAATTCGCCATGTCTCCTAGAACCACTCGCGCTCGTCCTACTGGAAAGGCCGCACCTGTTGCGAACGGCCCTCCCATTGCGCCCACTGCGTCCAAGAAGCGCAAGGCCGCAGATGCCGACCCAGAGACCAAAACCGTCCCGGCGAAGAGGACCAAAGGCCAGGGTTTCGACGTCAAAGACCTCGACAAGGCAATCCAAGACATAGACACGGCAAAGAAACCCAGGAAGGCCGCGGCGACCAAGGCGAAGGCGTCCAAGCCTGTCCCAAAGCGCGCCGATGCTGCGCCAGCGTTCGACATAGAACCGAGATCCACCCTCACTGACTTCAAGGACTCTCCACCCGACGCATCCTCCCTCCCCGTCATCAACCAAGCGCCCACCGATGTTCTCACCGTGTACGTGTTTGGAACTGGGGATATGAGCGGCGATCTTGGTCTGGGCCCCAAAAAGAAGGTAGCAAAACTGCCCACTGTCATTCCGGAGCTGGACGGCAGCAAGGAGGGGAGCTACCGTGTGGTACAGCTGTCGTGTGGTGGCATGCACACGATTGCCTTGACAGAGGACAGCAAGATCGTGACATGGGGTGGAAACGACGATGGAGCGCTGGGCAGAGATACCGCCTGGGAGGGTGGCCTCCGTGACATGGACGCTGAGCAAAACGGAGACGACGGCGACAGCGACGACTCCGAGGACGAGGCCTTGAACCCCGTCGAGTCTACTCCGACACACATTCCGGAGAACTCCTTTCCTGCTGGCACACGGTTCACCTGTGTCGCTGCTGGCGATAGCTGCAGCTTTGCAGTGACGGACACTGGTCTTGTATACGGATGGGGAACCTTTGCGGTGAGTTTGGCCGTCGTGACGAGCATTCTGTTACACATACTGACCGAGCTTTGAAATAGGATTCCGAGGCCCACAAGACTTTCCTCTATTACAAGAAGCAAACCATCGAGAAGCAAGAGAAGCCTATGCTGATTCCAGGACTTCAAAACATCAAGACCGTTGTTTGTGGTTCCAACCATGCCCTCGCCCTTGATACCTCCGGTCGCGTATGGTCCTGGGGTGTCAGCGAGAAGCTCCAGGTCGGTCGTCGACTCCGCCCAGAGAACGAATATAAGGACAACTTCTACCCAGGCGTCCTCGACTTGAGTCGTCATGGTGTCAAACAGCTTGCGGCCGGCCCATACCACTCCCTAGCGCTGGACAACAAGGACAGAGTGTTTGCCTGGGGCTTGAACAACTTCGGTCAAGCAGGATATAACAAGAACGCCGGAGCCGATGACGCGCAGCTGCCCTATCCTCTTGAGATCCGCTCTTTGTCCAAGAATGGAATCGATGTCCTGGCTGCCGGAGAGAGGCAATCTGCGGCGGTGACAACCGACGGACGCTGCCTCATCTGGGGAACGGTCGGCGAATGGAACGGATTCAAGTTAACGCAGGAACAGATCGACAATCCCAAGCTAGTCTTCAAGACCGAGTCGGGCAAGCCGGGCATCATCCTCAAGCCTGTTGAGGTGCCGGGCATCGGCAAAGCAGCCTACGTGGCCTGCTCAGCGACGCACACCATCTTCATCAACAGTGAAGGCAAAGCCTTCGCATCGGGTTACGGAGAGGAGGGACAGCTGGGCAACAAAGAAATGGAGGATAACAAGGTCGCTCAGCCGGTGATGAGGCTGGATAAAGTCAAGCTCACCTGGTGCGGAACAGGTGGGCAATGGAGCATGGTGGGTGCACCTGCCACACAGACTAACGGCACAGCATAACTGCATAGCGAGCGCATATCAGTGTTTTTAGCATATCGGAGTAATGGACATACGCATCTGAAAGAATTTTCCGACGGATCATCACATTGGAGAGCAAATCGATCTAAGGTCTGGCGGTATCGATGGCACAACTTACCCTGCAACATACATAGGCCAGCGCTGTGAACATCCCGCTGCCTTGCAGGTCGCAGTATTTAATTTAAGCATGGATATTGGCACTGAGTGGATTAATCTTTATATCAGGGTTGTAGCCTCTTGAGGAACGTTGGCAAGTCGTGGCGCTCGCTCGAATGCATTCGAGCTTGGGACGGGATGAGAGCCAAACTGACACTAGATGCCATCAAGCTCGAGCGCTACACCAGACCACCTACAATAGCTTGGACTTGAACACGTGTGTTCTCGTCAAAACTAATGAAAAACTAAAAATTCACCAGCTCCCACATGCAGAATGTTGAGACCTTTCGACCATGTCCTCATTCAAATGCCACGAATTCACGATGCTGCTCGCGTTCACCCACAACACTGTCAACAGTCAACGATCTCTCTTCATACGACCGCAAGCACAAAGAAGACTGCTGGCCTCAATTTTTCAATTTTTATTTCTTTTCAATTTTTCTTAGTCTACGCATGGGCACGCTCGCCTCCCCCAGATGCATTCCTGACACCTAAATGCACTAGGAATGACAATGTCACCTACTCGAGTTCTGGTCCTCGCGGGCACAGCGCTTGCTTCTATGATGGTCGATTTCGACTCCATGTAAGGCGTTCCAGGTCGCCTCCCATCACAATCTAGCCATTCCCCCGAAAAAGAACGTCGAGTAACAATATCCACAAGTGTCCATTCAAGTCGCAGCAGCCCTCAAGGCCCAGGATGTCATGTCATTTTACCACGGTAATGAATACAGCCAAACCCCAGGCGTCCTGCCCGGACCACCTCCCGATGGCCCCTACTTCTGGTGGCAAGGAGGCGCCTTGTGGGGGACAATGATTGACTACTGGAAATATACGGGAGACGCTCAGTACAATCCGATCACACAGGAATTTCTCCTTCCAGGTTGGGCCGGATCGGATTACATGCCACCCAACATTACCGCCACGATCAGCAATGATGACCAGGCCTTCTGGGGCATGTCAGTGATGCTCGTTGCAGAGTCCAACTTCCAGAATCCACTGCCGGTAGAGCCACAGTGGCTATCCCTAGTCCAGGCCGTGTACAACGTCCAGAAGGGCTTCCTAGACGAGGAAACAGCCTGCGGCGGCGGACTGTGGTGGCAGGTTCCCACGCTAAACAACGGCTACAACTATAAGAACTCCATCGCCAGCGGCGGCTTCTTCAACATGGCCGCGAGACTGGCTCGGTATACTGGGAACGAGGCCTATGCTGAGAGTGCCAAGTCGAAATTCCAATGAATGAGAGACGTCGGCTTCATCGACCGAGACTACAACGTTTTAGATGGGGTGTATACGGATCAGGACTGTACGGATATCAATCACGCCCAGTTCTCTTACACCGCTGCGATCCTCCTCCAGGGAGCTGCCTTCATGTGGGACTTTGTAAGTCGACCTAATCCTTGTACTCATCTACACTTTACAATTCGGCTGACATATCTGTGCAACAGACCAAAGACTGTTACTGGCAAAAGCAGGTCGACCAGCTCCTCCACAGCCTCCTGGAAGACTTCTTCCGCGACGGCGTCTTCTTCGAGCCTGCCTGCGAAGGCACCATCAACGTCCCCGACGGCGGCTGCACCCAGGACATGAAGTCATTCAAAGGGTTCGCCCTGCGATGGATGGCCGACACCGTGCAGCTGTGCCCCTAGACCAAGGGCCGCATCAAGCCCGTGATCCGGTCCTCCGCAAAAGCCGTGGTGGCGACGTGCACGGGCGGAAGTACGACGGCGATACGGGCCTAGGCCAGGAGACGAGCGTGCTCTCGGCGCTGATGACGATGATTCTGTTCCAGAAGGATGCAGACGAGAGGCCCGCGGACGTTGATGGCTACGTGGTGGGGACCAAGCCGCCCGTAACGCAGGACACTGGCGGTACGAGCGTGGGAGATTTTCACGCGGGCCAGAGCAGATGGCGGAGGAAGGAGCGCGTGTGTTCAAGCCTATCCAGCAGATTGATACTATCGCGGCTGCCTTTCTGTCGGGCGTCGTCATCGTATGCGAGATGCTCTTGTTTGCATGGATCACCATCGACGCGCTCGAGCCGTGGAAGACGGGCTTGCCGCGAGCTGGGCGCCAGCTGGAGGATATTGAGCTGCAGTCACTGGAGTCCCGGTCAGACCACTGACGCAGGGAGCCAGCAGGGTCAAAAAGACATGGCAGACCTCCAGAAGCCAGAGGATAACCCAACGGTTTGTCGAATAGACCCATATGACGGGCCTGAACACCCAACTTCGCCTCCGGTCAGCACAGCGGAGGGACACTCGGTGTTCTCCGTGGTTATATAGTGAGAACTCGAATAGGCGCCTCAAGCAGAGTTCCAACGACTATCTGAGGAGGTGGAATCGTCTCGCAACAGAGAGGCAACGCGCGGGTGGTGGAGAAGTTGGAACGCAGAGAGCACTCATCAAAACAATCGAATGAAAGAAGAACCCGCATATGCTTGGGACGAAGCGCATATTACACTGACGATCGTCAATATGGTCAATTCAAAGCCTTGAGACATCGCAATGGCAGCGCGGGGTCCTGTCCGGATCGAAGGACGCAGAGAAAGCTGGAGCTCCGAGTTTATAGTCATAGACCATGATCTCGATGATGGTGCAGCATCATTCATCACGGATCTGTACGTTGTGGAGCTCTTGAAGGTTAAATGATTTGTAGAATTTCAAAACATATCTTATAAGAACTAACTCGAATGGATATTCTTCGGATCATTACCGTACTTCACAGTTGACCCTGACGCCCAACCGTTTTATGTCATTGGCCCGCTAAACCCAAAGCCTTGACCAATAAATAGAAAAACAAAACATAAAGTATTTCTAAATCACCTGGTCCTTTCATGCAGACAGCTGAGCCCACTCAAAGACTCAAAGCGGTCTCTCGCCCACAGCCGTGGCCGGCACCACAACAGGACCCGAATGCTGAGCCAACGGTCCACCAAGGGTGCACGTACTCGGCTGAAATTTGCCATACTCGATGCAGCTGATGTATGCATTCGGGTCAGCCGGGCTACCCACTGTCATGGTAAGCAAGTGGCTTCCGTCCAGCCCCGAGGTGGATCTATTCACACGTCAGCAGAGCCAACAGGGTGCCAAGTCATTATACGAGACTCCTTACCCATCAGCCGCGGTCACCGTCTCGAACAGTTCCACCAGGAAATTCGTCCCGCTGGTATAGTTAGCGGCGGGCAGCCGCCACTGGAGAGCAGGGTCCGCGCATGCTGTCCAGTCGGTGCCGTTGAGGATGCCGACGGGCCAGGTATAGCTGCAAGTTGTGCTAGGTGTGGCCTCGGCACCGGTGGGGTCTGGGTAGGAGATAGTCAAGGCGAGTGTAGTTGAAATGTCGCCGGTTCCGTACGGTGGGCCTACGGGGAGGTTCTCAGAGAGGGCGGTGATCTCGAATTGTGGTGTAGTCTGGCGAGTTTCGAGTGAGGACACTGTCGTTGGACGCGCAAGAGCAGAGCCGGCCAGGGAAAAGAGGGTAAAGCCGAGGGCGAAATTATGCATTTTGTCGCTTGTATCTATGATAATGCAGCTAGAACTTTAATCTTCTTTTCGTTGAATGGTAGGCGGGTGAATCAGATAAGTATATTAGCGAATCGAGATTGTATGGTAACGGTTAGAATCTGGAAAAGCGACACCCAAATACAAAGAAATCAAGATCGAGAACATAAAGGTATTTATACTCAGTCCAATCTCGTGATATTGTACTTCTCAACAACATCTGTTGAGCCCGTTACACCAAGAAAGCATCTAAGCAGGCGCCCATTTGTCGATTACCATCCCGCTATGCCGCTTTTGCCTCTTATTCTTCCAATGGATTCCTATCGAAAATCTGACTGCGCCCCAGCAAAACAGGTGACGTGAGCTTTTATACGATGCTGAGAACGCCACACTAACAGCTTTTACGAACACACGTAACTACTAATTAGTGCTAAAGGAAAGTATTAAGATAAACGCTAGGCAGGCTAGCACGTCAGCCTATACTTGTTAGCAGGGGTCTAACTTTAAGTACTTATGATTTTTTTTAAGCTGTTATATAGATATATTTTTATAAGCTATTACTATAACTATAGAACCTATAATATTTTTACTTAAGTAATAAAGGATGCTTAATAGCTTAATTTCTAAGATTATGTAGTGCTTTTACTCGTAAGTAGTTATTATTTTTAAGCTATTAATATAGTTATAAAAGCTATAACTAATAGTTTCCTTCATATGATAGAAAAGCTCCGGCTATATGTGCGCGTTATAAGGCCGGTTCCACGCTAGTCGATTAAGTACCGCATAGTGTCCTGATCGAGAATGCGGTTCGTCGGCCATTGCATGGAAAGGATGGCGGATGCAAGGGACCCGCATGCGAGACTAGACTGCCGCGCCGTGTGTTCAAAAGAGAGATGGTCATGCTGATATCTACGCTCGTGAAGAGGACGCAGAGACGTCTGACTTCACAGCCACAAGTTGACGCCACTCATAGTGGTGTGCTCGAATAATCCATACGAATACTGAGATTCAAAATCTATAACAAGACATTGGAAAGCATGATTACAGATTACCGAAAGAACCGTGCACACGCCTCGGAAATCCCGTTTTTTTTAAACCCCCCCCCCAAAAAAAAACCAGACAAACAGCAATCAACGTCAATACTTCCGCCTCGGCTTCTTGAAGATCTGAGAAACAGACGTGTCAGAAGTCGTGGCTTCAACACGAGCAACGCTTGACCCATCGTCTCGACCAGCGTCCGATGCCGAACCCTCCGACTGCGAAAGGTGGTGGCTTTCCAGTTCTTGCGAGAGTCCCGTCTGACTTGAGAACTGCAGTTCCGACTCCTGCGAGATATCAAAGTTGACGCCGTCAGGGAGATCCTTGATAGCCGAGCAAATCCGCTTGAAGTGATCCGGCATCCAATTGTCGTAGACGTTCTTCGTGAACCTGTAGGTCGTCCACTTTTCCTTGCCTTCTTGTTCTGTAAAGTCGAATGTGCGAATTAAGTGGCGATAGTACTTCGTATCCTTCCCGTCGATAACGGGATAGTGCCCGTAGATGCGGACCGCCCTGTGGTCGTGCGAGATGGAAAAAGCTAGGATTTCGCGGTCCATCTCCTGCTCGCGCTTCACCAGCCGGAATAGTTCCACGACGGCCCGCACCGCGAGCGTCGCGCTATGCGCGTTCTGCCGGTCCGCGATATCCAGCCCCGCCGCGCCGCACTTAACCTCGCACGTAAGGAAGGGGAAGTACATATACCACGTCGCTGCGAAGTACGACTTGTCCCAGAGGGTTCCCACGAAAGGCTTGAGACATTTGAGTTGTTCTTCTAAAAATGCCGACGAATCGAAACCGACAGAATAGTCCGGTTGTGGACGAGACTTGAACAACGGAATCGACTCGCTCCAGCTCTCGTTCACAGTTTCGGCGAGGGCTTTGAGATGCTTTGCTCCCCGGCGGGCGAATTGTGCTGCTGAAGGTACGATAAGTAACCCAATCTCACGGCTAACCATAGCATCGCTCCTATTGGGAAGGTAGTCGCAAGTCTTCTCGAACAAATCGTCGTTGAACAAAGAATCTTGAGGCACCGGTTGCTCAGCCTCAAGCAATTCCTTGTAGAGTGATTTGCTCTTAGGATTCACTCCTAATCCATCCTTCGTCAGAAAGCTTCCATAACCTGCAAGTAGGCCATCATATCGGCTATCCCTATATACAGAGCCCTTGTTTTCTCTTGATCTATTGTCAGATGGTGCTGTGTCACTTGCGTTGATCGATGACGCCGATGATTTCCGACGAAGTGTCGAAGTGGAATTTTTCCTCGCAAGTAGGTGACTCATGGCGTTTCCCGACTCGGAAAGGTTTCGAGGCCACCGCTGGTGTCTCCGCCAGTAACCAATAGGGTCATTGCGATCCGTGTCGTCGCTCGCCGTTTTCGTAGGCGCGTCCTCCGCCGTGGTGGAGGTCGGCGGCTGCCGCTTGTGTATTGGATGATCCGACGTGTCTATCTCGCGAGAACGTTTGCGCTTCTGGCCTGTGGGCTATGTTGTCGTGGAAGGTTGCAGCTACAGGCCCATGGGCTCATCGCGCCATATAGCCAAGGAGAGGAGACTTGCTGGACTGCTAGGACCACTGTTCTCAGGCACAGGAAGTAGACTTTGGTTCAACTGATGCGTGTGACCCTGCTGAAGGCGTGCGCTCCTTCGGAGAGGTCTTGTTTCTTTCCTGATTCCTTGGGGTCGCTCTCCTACGAAACGATCAGCCAACGTACAAGACGACTTGCGAAACGGCATACCTCGAGCGAGCGATGCTGAGCGACAGCTGTAAGTATTTGTGCGAACCATATTGATGAGGAGTGAGAAGGGGTGAGCTTTATGTAGAGAGTAAGCGGAGTTGGCGGAGTTGTGGAGATGGCGAAGCGCTGTGATTGCACAGATGCAGCTCGGCAAATATCCGGCTAAACCGCCATTGGGTCGATAGAAAGGAAGGGGGGCAAGAATTAGCAGTCTTTTATACCTGAATATATACTGCTTTTACTCAGCTACTATATATCGACTCTATACTCTATATCCTCTTACTTCGTTGCATCTAATACCCTAATACTTTAAGAATATACTCCTTTTAAGCTTAATAGCCTTAAAAGAGAAAGCGTATAGTAGCTTACTAAAAGAAGAGTATAAACAATGCTATAATATATTATAGCGACTAATTAGTACTAAAGACTAAAAATTTAAGGGTAACTAGGATATCTTTATAAAAATTAATCCTTATAGAAATTATATAGAAAAGGTTGCTTATCTTCTTCTTTAAAGAGTATCGATATACTATGCTCTCTTCTATATATCTATCTAGGCTAATAACTAGCTCTACTTTTTATTTTTCGATTTAAAAATAAAGAGGGGGGCATACTAATCTTAGTGTCCTTAGTTACTATAATATAATTAATATAGCTATAAAAGCTATAATAGTTTCCTTTATATAATAGAGAATGCTTATAATAGCAATTTCCTTCTAACTATACCTCTTTAGGAATTTATACTAAATTCGTCGTAGGACGTCTTAGCGAATTTACTTATAGATTTATAGTAAGTTTACTAGTAGACCCTAGTAGATTTACTTAAGGAATTCGTCGTTAATTTTTACTTAAGTATATAGAAATTATATTTTATAGATCCTAGCTAGTCTAGCATTAGTCCTCTTTCCTAAAGAGAGCACGCTTTTAAATAACTATGATTTTGCACTATATTAGCTTAAAAGCCTAGCAGAAGTATTTTAATACTTAGCTAATTAAAGTAAAAGTAAAGTTTATTATTAATAAAGATATAATTAAGAATTAAAAAACTTAGTTTCATTATATATTTAGCTGCCTTAAGTTATACTAGTAGTTATTATTTTAAGTTATTAATATAGCTGTATTAATTTTAAATAGTTATCGACGTTAGTTTAAGACTAGCTATATTAATAATATCTAAACATTAATAGCATTATAAGCTAGTATCTACTAGCTTATAAAGCTCTCTTAATCTTATTATTATCTATCTACTCAAGTTTAAAGGTTATTATTATTTTACTCCCTTACTACTAATAATACTATATAATCTTAAGTATTAGGCTTTTTAGCATTCTCTATTATATAAAGGAAACTATTATAGCTTTTATAGCTATATTAACAGCTTTAGAAATAATCACTCTATTAAATAGGCTCTTTAGAATATATATATATATAAACTAGGAAATTAAAGATATAACGTAATAGGAGTAGAGACGAAATTCTGTAAAGGGCTGGCCTAGAGGGCTCCAGACT